>JANHGL010000009.1:0-23011 GCA_024611195.1 Ceyx melanurus | reverse complement strand
CTGCTCTGGCAGGGGGGTTGGACTAGATGATCTTCTAGGTCCCTTCCAACCCCTAACATTCTGTGATTCTGTGACTTTGATTAAACTGTGTAGCCCTACAGCAAGCTTTGAATTTAGCCCGAAGACACAAGTCTCTGCTTACAAGGCATAAGGGTGGAGCTACACACAGTGCCCTACCTCAACTACTGCATGTGTTACACACTTGTAGTCAGCTTTGCTTCTGTAATAGGGCCACTCCTCTATGATGGATGTAGCAACAGCACAGTGTAATATCATGAGGATTTTTATCTTGGGAGATGCAATTTTACATAGTGGAGGGTGTTGGCGTTGCAAGCGAGTGAAAATGGAAGGGAGGGGAGCTGGGCTCATCCCTGGAGCCAGTGCAGCCTGGCTCAGCTATGCACCACTAATGGTAGTTTTGTGATATATGTGAAACAAGTGATTTCAGTTCCAAAGGAGCAGTCCCACATACAATGAAATAGTACCTGCAGTAGATACAGCAGGAAGAAGCCAAAGGATAAATTGCCTGTTGGGACTGGATTCACTCCCTGCAAGAGGCAGGATGAGATTTTTCAAACATACTCAGATGTTTGAAGCTTTGGAGGCCTCTCTGGAAGACCATTCTGAGATGTTACCCCTGGAAAAAAACAACTGAAAACTATTCTTCTGCGTTGCTCATTTATCATCGTTCATGATCATTGAATTCACTCTGACCCAGAGCAGACAACAAGTGTGCTAACATGAAGTAAAGCCATCAGGTAACTATGGTTCTCATTAAAAATTAAAGCTAGGAAAGAAAATAAAGCAAGTCAAAAAAAGCAAGGCAAATGAACAGTAAAGAGAGTATCAGTTGAATCTGAGTTAAGGTAATAGTGAGAAGAGCGCAACAAGTCAGATAAAGTTAATTCATATCCCTCATTAGATATGACTATCCACATTAAATTGTATTAAATGCACTAAGAATGGTATCTAAATTTCTAGACAAGATTTTGGTTTCCTAGAGAATGGATGCTGCTGGAGGGTTGGCCTTTGGGTTCATGTTCTTGTCTGGAGATCTGATGGAGATGGGATATCAGGTCTGCAACACCCATGTACTTTTCTGCACCCCCAGTCAAGGTGCTCTGAGGTCAGCCTTCAGAGAGGCTGGTGCAACCATGGTCCTAACTCCCAGGGCTCAAGCAACATACATCAGGGAGGCAGAAACAGACTCTCTGCTCAGGCTGACCAGAAGGATC
The DNA here is from genome assembly GCA_024611195.1 of Ceyx melanurus. NCBI lineage: Eukaryota > Metazoa > Chordata > Aves > Coraciiformes > Alcedinidae > Ceyx > Ceyx melanurus. Next base: position 21,776 of record JANHGL010000009.1, on the reverse strand, counting down.
AGCATGATACCAGGCACAGGCTAATAATCCGAGCTGACACAGAAGATACACTAGCTCAGTCACAGCACATTAGCAGGGCTAATGCAGCTGCACAACTTTACTCCATCTCCTTCCAGCCAAGAACACGGTCACAGCAACCTCAGCACAGCAAGGGTTTGAAAGATCTGCACCTTGAGGCTAGTGGCAGTAACAGTTTCAGCTCTCACCAAGAATCCATTCATCAATTTCTCACCAAGACTAGCTCTTTCTGTACCTTCACCTGCTTGTCCCAATTTGAGTTTTACCAGCATCTTACTCTAAATCCAGATACAACAGTATTAAGAAAATAAGGAGGAAGCAGAGCCTGATCTTTCTCCAGTTGTTAAAGAAATGTGATTAGCTGGTCTTGATGATATGAACCACAACTCCTACTCCTTTTCCTTTTCCTTTCCTTTCCCTTCCCTTTTCCTTTTCCTTTCCCCTTTTCTCTCTGCTGGCAGAACTGCATTCCAGGTTTGCATTTTTCCATAGCAGTAAAAAACCATAATTCTGCAAATGCAACTTGGAAACTGTAGTCAGTGTATACCTAAACAGAGTTTCATTAGCCTATTTACAGCACTTTCCTCACAGTGTCATTAGGGAAGCATCTACTTGGCTTGCTTTGCTTTTCTCAAGTAATTTTTTAGTGCTAATTATACCCTCCCCTACAGCCTTGTTGAGTCCGGGTGGTTACACATTACCGTATGACAGCATGTACTGGTAACAAAATGCCCCGGAAGGGAGAACTGGGAACATTTTGCTTTTTAGCTCCCATTTCTGCATATCACATAAATGTTTTTGATCTCTCTCTACCTGTTGGTGGGGTCTTTTTTCTCCAGAAGAGCCACAAGCAATTAATTTCACACTACTTCTTTTCACAAGTGTCCTATTCCTTTTACACCCACAGCATGGGGGAACTGTGCCACGGAGGGAACAAGGCTTGCTGCAAACAACAAAGTTTGCAACAAGCCAGGGCCTGTTGCTCTGACACAGCTGCATTGTATTTCTAAGACAAGCAAGTATGAGTCAAATTCATTTTGTGCATAAAACCCAGTAGTTTTATTATCTGCCAGGCTCAAACTTGCAGAGTGTCTCGCATAGTGCTAGCTGGTAATCAGAAGGGAGCAGAGTCAAAATAAATTCTTTAACCCCATCTCCTGGCCTCATCTGGGCAGGCATGTTCAGAACCCAGCCAAAGAAAATGAAGCTGCTCCATCTCCCAGTGAATTGAAAGAAGATGGCATTTGTTTAGCACGGCGAAGCCTTTACAACTTTAAGGCCTGCCTGCACTGCAAATCTATTGCAGTATAGGCAAAGGTACCAGGCTGGCTGCCCTCCACTTTCAAGGTACAGCCAGCTACTTCAGCTTTGCTTTGGGGTAAATCTATCTCCCTGAGTAGGAATTAGTGCCAAGTAGCCAGTGAGCAGCCAATTAGCCAAATAACTTGCTTCACAGTAGGCAAGCCCATACATTTCCAGAGTTTGAGCATGTTTATGAGCAGCTGCAAAGGACTTCTAAAGAAAGACTTTCAGATCAACAGGCAATCCAGCAAAGCATCAGACTGCATGCATGACAAGTATCACGTATTCTATGAGAGTCTGGACTTGAGAAAAAAAAACCATTCTTCCTGCCACCCATATAGGCAACAGTCTCACTGAAGGAAAAGTAACACTAAAATGACATTTTCCTCTATTATAACTGGTATTGTAACTGATAGTGATTGCCAGAACTTGAGCAAGTAGTTAAGCAGTCTGTAGTAGCAAACCCAAATAAACTCTGCATAGTTGACCAGCGGAGCTGTAAATAAATGCACACCACCTTCTTCACATTCCTTTGTAATTAATTTTTATTCATTCTTGGAATGAATAAAAATCTTCAAAGCATCAACAGGTGGAACACCTACCTTTCACCTATTAAATGTATTTGGATAGCACTTTGAAAATCCTACAATGACCTTTTTTGACTGACTTCCTTTCCAACAAAACCCTGACATTTGTATCATGACTGGTAGTTATAAAGACTGATTCTAGTTCAGGTGACCAACTATTGCCAATAGTCTAAAGAAAAAAATATGATACAGAGGCTGGTAAGTGTAAACAGAACAGGGCAAATACTAACTAGGTGGTGAAATACAACTTCTGATTTTTAAACCAGAAAACTCAGAATGTGTGATCCCATCAACTTGGAAGGATGCATTTTAAACAAAACTTTAAAAGTCTGAGCTCTTCATATAGAATGCACGACTGAGAGTTCATCTGAAATCCACCCAAATTTATTTGAGTGATGTCACTGACATGGAATCCATACAGATGGAGACAACTAGCTGTTGTTACTAATGTTGAACAGTCTCTCTCCCTACTGATCATTAACCTTTGCTGAGTTGTGGGGGGTTTTTTTTAACGTGAAAACATCCCCAGAACAGGTAAGGTAACTCACTGTATTTTCTTTTACAGTGGGCATCTACTGTAATTTTTCTAGCTCTAACACTATAGGCCTGCATGGAATCTGATGTGCCTTTTTGTCTGCCTTTTTGACTTCATTTCTGCTAATGCACTTAATCATTCTGGGACCTCATGGCACTTGAAAGAAACCATTCTTTTGGCAAGTTAATGCTGCTGGTTTGAAAACACTGATACTAGAACACCTTGTCAGGGAAAACTTGTTAGCTACACTGAAGGATTTTAGAAGACAGTACTACAGTTAAGGCTAAAATCTGGAGTCTTTTCTGTTCCACATGCATCATCTGCATAGCTCAAAAGGAATTAAGAGCGTAATTCATTGACAGAGGGAGGCTTATCTGAGAAGACACTGAAAGATACAGATATGCCTTAGCCAACTCCTATCCACCTTCTCCAGAGACTATGGACAAAGGGTACTGTGGGGGCAAATACAAGATAAGGATGTCTAGTACACTCACTAATCGTTATAAATGATCCCAAAGCCTAAAAATCAAAGCACCTGCTAAAATGCTGTCATTTATACAGGGACAGGATTTCCACTGTATCCCTTCCACAGAGCACAAATGCTTCTTGTCTACTGAACTCAGGACATAGTGAAATAGCAGCGAGAATCTTTAAGAAATGTGTTTTGAGGCCAGTCACACTCAGACAGATAAACCAAATGATAGTTATGACACTTCCACTTTAATGACAATTTTGCAGTCTATCAAAAGGGGCAATTGAAAACTATCCCATGTTTGTCAGTGATGTCCTAGAGGCAGCTGGCAACTTGGTGGCAGATCACTACATGGACATAATAGTGACTGCATGCTTGCATGTTTCTTTTAGTACGTGTCTGTATGTAAAAATGTCTTCTATGGCTCAGTAGATATGTGAGCATCTTTAAACAGGGAAGCACCTCAACTGTAATTGTTTATGGCCAATTTCAGGAAAAGACATTATTCTGCTCTTCTTTTACACTTTGTCATGTAAAAGATGCCAAACTGGGGTGTTATCTTGCTGACCTAATTGCTTAGTCAACTGACGGACTAACTTTTTTTTGTCTCCTGCTAGTCTGTCCTCTAGACAGAATCTGAAGTTATCTCAAGAGCATGAGAAAGAATCTACTTGTTGAAACATGATACATTATGCCAGGAAATGTTAAAGAAATCATTGTCTTTGGCTAGATTTTTATGTTCCTTTCCTGAATACCTTTTTGTAATAGTTTACAAACAAATAGCGATGGAAGGTTTGTGAAATGCAATAAACTGGTCATCTGCCAATAAGGAACTTTCCATTCTGGCTTTTGATGTACACTTGGCACTAGGGCATTTCCCATTACTTGAAAACATCCTATCTATCCTTCAGGTATGTACTTTTTATGTCTAAAAGCCTAGTTTTATAAATCAGCCACTGTTAATAATCACATCAGTTTCACATCAGTGTTTAGAAACAGTTCTGAGAAATGCAGTCTGCCTCGAAAAGTAAATAGCTGCTGTCGGATTTTCAGCTATTTTAAGCTTCAGGGGAAAACAAACAAACAAACAAACAAAACAAACCTGAGATAAACCGAAAGGAGAATCTATGCATTCCCAAACAATTCAACAAATTTGAAGTCAACCCTGGCATTTTCTTGTGAAAAGAAGATGGAAGCCACTGCAGGTCCACACAAAGAACCATGTTCAGCCCTCTAGTAAGGCAGCAAAAGGGCAACAAACATCACCTGCTATGAAAAGTGTGGGGAAACATAGTTTTACATTACCTGTCTGGCAATGGCAACAGGACAAATGTTCTATCCACAGATTCCTGTGTGACAGGGAGCAAACCTCAAACCTTAGCTCTCCATCTATAAAGACAAGAATACATTACTTCTCCTCAGTTGTCCCTGATTTCTCCATTTAGCCAAGAAGACAAATCAGGAGACAGTATTTTTGTAGCTGTCATCTTAGCCCCAAAGAGACACATCTTAGGTATCACATCACTATTAATAACCTGGAAAAACAACAACTTGATATGGTTGCTCTTGATATGCCATGGATGAGAAGGGAGGTTGCAGAAGTTGAAGTCGTCCTTCCCTTTCCTTTTTCTCCCACTTGGAAATGATGAAGAAGAATGAGGATGATGTGTGGTGACTGCCTAAGCCAGGCTGATTCAGGTATTAACACACAGGTACAAGATGGCAATTAATTTGGCTGCCTTTTTTTCACTTCTTGGTCCTGAGGTCAAGTCTGACCTTCAGGCACCAACTGCTGTTTCTGCAGCTCCTGTTCAATATGCCTGTCCAAATCATGCCCCATTCTGGCAGGTTCCTCTCATCAGCTCTGACAAACTTCCAAGCGAGGACTTTCAGTACTCCCTCCACAGATGCAGAGATAGTGGCTTTAAGGCTTTAAGAGCTCTCTTCCTACCCCCTCCAGCTCTCATTAGGCAATGGTTTGGAGCAGCCTGGGGGTCTCAGACATGCTGACTGCTAAAATCCTCCCATATCTGCACAAGAAGGATGGATACAATGGCTGCTACGCTGATTCAGGAATCACAATGACTTTGTACCTTAAATGAAGAGACTGAACAGAAAATATTATGAAACATTACCACTCTGTGGAATTAAACTGTCACTCAACACTTTTTTCAAGTCATATCAATCCTACACTTTCATTACATAAATTTGTGAAGGAGTCTAAGCAATGAACCAGTTTCATATGCAGGTTGAACAGCACAACATACAGCAGAAAATCACTTGTAATTATCAAAGCAAATGGCATATCTCAATGGACTGATGCAGACATGGGAAAACTTATTTTGATTAAATATTATTGTTCTTCATGTTTTCATTATTAAGGTCTACACATGCTCACTCTGCAGGATTTTTGGAAGGCAGCCCAAAGTTCAAAATGGACAAGAATAAAAATACTGGCATTCAAATCTTTCTATGATAACATCTTTACTATTCACTCAGGATAAGAAAATGCATTCTTCCCTCCTGATTTGGACAATACACCAAGATTAACTAACTCCATAGTAATTTTGAATTAGGAACATTTTTTCTGTAGGTTAAGAATAAATAAAACCTACAAACTGCATTGGTTTTGGACTTCACAGTGCTCCTGCTGACTTCACATTACTCCTGCTCTCACCAGGGCCCCTATGTCAAAAGGGCCATAACAACTGACGGTGTCTTTTTATTAGCTAGGAACATGCAGTGCATAAAGAAGTTCTGGTAATAGACACTGCCACACTCAAACTGCTACAGCACTTGGCTGGATGTCTGGAAGAAAGTGTAAGTTGTTTGAAGAGGACAACTGTCTGTCTTTCTAGTCTAAATGTATGTAACACAATGTACATCTGGGCTCTGATCTGCAACTCAGGCTTTCGGATGCTGACAGGCACAATGTCAACTGGCAAGATCCCATGTGGGTTGATCTCCTAAGATGCAGAGGATTCCAAAGTATGCACAGCTAGGAAACTGAGGTACCTGAAGTCAATAGCCTGCCTCATTTGTGGTTCTGCCAGCTCCTTGACAGGTGGTTGTCACCCTGTTGGAAAGAGCTCAGACCTGGAAAGGTGATGGAGCAGTCCATTCTGATCCTATCTCAGCACATGGAAGAAAAGGTAATCAACATCAGTAGCCAGTATGGGTTTACTGAAGGGAAGTCATGTCTGACTAACCTGATAGCCTTCTGCAATGGTGTGACCGAATGGGGAGATGCAGGGAGAGCAGTGGGTGTTGGACTTCATCAAGGCTTTTGACACTGTCTACCATAACATCCTCGTGGGTAAGCTCAGAAAGTGTGGATTAGAAGAGTGGATGGTGAAATGGGTTGAGAATTGGCTAAACAATACAGCTCAGAGGGTCATGATCAGTGGTTCAGAGTCCAGGTGGTGATCTGTAAGTAGTGGTGTTGCCTGGGGGTTAGCTCTGGATCCAGTTTTATTCAACACCTTCATCAATGACCTGGATGAAGGGATAGAGTGCACCCTCAGCAAGTTTGGTGATACAAAAATTAGAGTAGTGGCTGACACAGCAGAAGGCTGTGCTGCCATTTGGGAAGATCTGGACAGACTGGAGAGCTGGGCAAAGGCAAACTTAATGATGTTCAACAAGGATTAAGTGTGGAGTCCTACACTGGGGGAGTAATAACCAGCAGAGGAGCATCTCCATTGAGAAGGGCCTTGGTATACTGGTAGACAGTAAGTTATCCATGAGACAGCAGTGTGCCCTTGTGTCCAACAAGGCCAGTGGTATCCTGGGGTGCTTTAAGAAATGTGTGGCCTGCAGGTTGAGGGTGGACATCCTACCCCTCTATTCTGCCCTATTGAGACCACATTTAGAGTACTGGGTCCAGTTCTGGCCTCCCCAGTTCAAGAGAGGCAGGGAAATACTGGCAAAAGTGCATTGGAGGCAACAAGGATGATTATGTTACAAACTGGAACACCTCAACATGAGAAAAAACTTAATTCCTGTGAGGGTGACGGAGCCCTGGACCAGGCTGACCAGAGAGGTTGTGGAATCTCCTTCTCTGGAGATTTTCAAAACCTGCCTGGATCTGCTTCTTTGTGTCCTGCCCTGGGTGTTCCTGCAATGGCAGGGGGACTGGACTCAATGATCTCCAGAGGTGCCTTCCAACTGCTACCATTCTATGATTCCATGAGAATCCAGTTGGCCAAAATGGGATTCCCTCAGTCTGCATTTAGCCATGTATACTATTCCTTTATATTTCACAAAATCCTTAACTGCTACGGGTAGTAACAGCTCATTGTTAAATGTTATTGAGGGAAAAAAACACCCTGGCAAAACTAGCCAAGTATGATAAGTACCAACCAATACATCAGGATTTTACTCTCTGCACTACAGTTTTATGTCTACTGCCAGGTTACCTAAAAATGAGGCTAAAACAACTACAACATCCTTGTGGGTTTTATCTGTTTCCTGCTGCCCAGTAAGTCTTCACTAACTTCAAGCCACACACAATCATGGGATCAAGATCTGTAAGACATTCAAGGCTCAGTTACTGAATGAATGAGGGTGAAGATCCCTAGACCTCGCTGAAAAATGCTGCAGTGGGAGTGGAGCTTTATTCAGTTTGCAAGGGTGCCACCATGTGACAGAAACCTGTTTTGAGAAAAGGGAGACAGGAATGTCCTCCCCAGGGCACTCAAGCAACTAGCTCGAAGAGATGGTGACTGCTATGGTGCCCTTCTGCCCTTAATTCCAAGCAGTACTCCAGATTCCCTTTAGAAAGGGCTGCTGGGAACACCCTTCAGCAGACCATCAGGGAACTTACACAGGCCTGCAAACAGAATAGGAGAGAAACCAGGAAAGGAAGACAACAGCTAATCCTGGAAGCAGCAGAAGGCTTCCTACTGAAGTGCTCTGGTATTACAGATTACAGTGAGGCAGGTTTTGTAATGCTTTTGTCCAACAAAGCTTTGATGTTTTCCTACAGCACTTTTTTCTATCAATAGGAATAATACTTTCTGTCAGTTTCCAGCATGGGATGCTGACATCTGCCTGTTCTAAGTTGCCCTAAAGTGTCATGTGAGTGAATCGCACATGTTTTTCGCTTCCTGTCCTAGATTGCTGTGCTATAAATAGCAGAGAGGTGTTAATTAATTCCCCTGTGCATGACTGTGGGGCCATCCCATGTGTTTATATACATGTGTGCTTTTAAGGACAAATCTTTTCTCAGTTACTATAGCAAGAGTAGTTCTTACACAGATATGGACCAGAAGCTCAATTAATGATAAGCTTTCTGCCTCAAAAGAAGTCTGCTGCAACTCTACATGCTCAGGATGCTGCTTCTGCCATTGTATGGAGCCAAGAGCCTTCTGCATGTTCAGCACGAATCTGCAACAGATACCTCCACATTCTGTATCTCAGAGACAATGGCTGAACTCCAGCCATGCTTTGTCCCTCTCTGTGCTCCTCATCAGGGTAGGTCAAGTACTGCTCACTAGTGGCTTGTGCACACACATGCCTCTACAGGCCATGGCAGCACCTCAGCTTGAACCACAGAACTGGCTGTGCTGCTGCCATGCACATGAGTGTCCACAATTATGATAAAAGCCTGCCAGGAACCTGCCCAGTGGGGAATAATGCCTTGAGGGATATCAGTAACCAGATGTCACTGCTTAGGGTCAAAACTATCAAAAAAACCTATAACAGAAGCTCTCTGTTAATTCCTCTCCATAACCAAAGGGGAAGAGAAAGGCAATAAGGGAGAGAGACTTTGCAATTAGATAACTGAAACTAATGAAAATCATAATGTTAAAATGGAATATATACAAATATATACAAAACCAGTACTGAACACAATCCCCCTGATGGTAATTATGTTAGTGTTACCACTGATGCTGTGGAGCAGGCACTGGAGAATCCCAGACTGGACTCAGCAGCAGATAGGAACCAGAGCTGGATTCTGGTACTGGATTCAGGTAGACTCAGATTGGGACTGAAGGCAGAATGGACAGTCTTCCTCAGACACCAGACACTAAAGAAGAAGCTTGACCCTTGTGACCCCTCAGCTTTATATTGAATATGACATAAATGGGATTGAATACCTTAAAATCACCAAACAGAATTGTTCTGCTCTAACTCAAACCAGGACACCAACTAAGGGTAAATTTAAATCAGCAATTTAGTCCAAATCTGAAGTGAGCTTCTTACATTTATGTTGGTATTTTTTCAGATTAAGGAAGCCATGGTCCTAGGCAGTTGGTAGTTAGTAAAAATCACAAATGCTGGCAATAATTTTCACACTCTAGAAGAAATAAGACTGGTCTTTTTCTTCCTTGGAGTGAGAAAGTTATTGAGAAATGGGCTTTCAGGCTCTGTATGGGTCTAGCCTGGGACATAATGGGTACTCATGTCTGCCTGTGCCAGCCCAAGACACCCACATTACCAAAGCTAATTAGTGTGGCTAATAGACACTCATTAGTCTGGATACAATGCTAGGATAATATAGTTGCACCACCTTCAGAGCTGTTCCCTAATCATGCTGTTCCTTCTATGTAGCTGTACCAGAGGTTTCAGTTAACTCATCTGGAAGGATGCTGCTATTAGACACACTTGCCCAAATGAACAGGAACAGAGGGGTTTGCCCACAGCACTTGCCAGACAGCCCTTGTGAATGATGTGCAGGGTTTCAGAAGCTTAGAAGCTGTGCATGTGACTTGTGTACTGTTGATCTCTGTCACTGTCCCAGTGAGAGAGCAAATCACCAAGATCCAAATTTATCTCAGCTGCTGGGGTTAGCACAGTCAGGAACAGGAGGAAAGTACAATATACAATTGGATGGGCAAACATCACACCAGGGGTTCCTGCCTGGAGGAAATGAAGTCCACCACCTGGAAACCACATGATATGGTGTGAGGAGACCACAAGTAAATCCGAGGTGCTGTCACTCTCTGCTCTGAAGCTCAAATGTGGCAGTGTGTCTAAGTGAAACTAACTTGATTCACACAAAAATGTGAACTAGCAAGTGATATACTTAGAGGTCCCCTTAGACTTCCTTACCAGCCTTCCCTGAGGCAGGTGTAGAAGTGTAGTGCATTTACACTTTGGCAAGTATCAGTTTGAATGCAGGCTTTACTGCCACCCTCTCTAAGCTTTCTAGTACTGAACTGACCATCTTCTCACTCACACAGATTTTACACTTGGACACATCACTGATTATTCTAGATATGTCAAAAGCCTGACTGATTAGACTTGCCCCAAAATGTACTTCAGCAGTGCTGTCCATTATCCTCTTCTTGGGGATGCAGCTAATAATGACCTACCACAGAATAAGAAAAAAGCTCAGTTCCTGGACAGAGCTCAATGACCTTGACTTTGGTGATGGCAGTTGCATCCTGCCCCCAAAACAAGAGATAGGCTTGTGCAGCTCCTACAGCTCTATATGGTTACCAGTATTAAAACCCAATGCTGCCAACCTGCTATAATGGGAATCAACAACACAAAGAACACTAACAACTTTTGAGATTGACAGGGAAAAGGCCCAAAACTTCCTGGCAATTTTGGAAGCAACACCAGTGAACTAGCTGAAGATAGCATCAGACAGGCCTTTCTATGCAGCCAGGGAAGAAGAAACATTTTACTCCAAATGAAACAAAATAGTACTGAAGCATAGAGAGGAAAAATCATCTTCTCAACTGGCTGGCTTTAGAGAGATCCTAGGTGAGTAATTGGTGTCTAGTGATCAGGAAAGAGAATTGTTATTAATAAAAAAATTTTAAAAAGACAGGACAGAAGCCATGAAGTCCTAGAAATAAAATAATGACAACAGAGATGGCTTAAAGTGTAGGAATTAGACTGATATCTAAGCATAAAAGAGAAAGCCAGAATTTGCTGTGGAAATACATGACAAGTGGATTAAAATGCACTGATAGAACAGAAACAGCAGCAAAGTTTAATATAAAACAGTTAAAGAAAGAAGACAATCAAGCATACATGTATATGTGTACACACACAGACATAAACATATACATCATGTCTATTATAGCTGTAGGTGACTCCTTTCTGAGGAGAAACAGAGGGTTGAATTTGCCAGACAGACCCTCCCCTGAAGGAAGTCTGCTGCCTCCCTGGGGCCTGGGTTAAGGTAACTCTCTAGCTTGATATGTCCCTTGGACTATCACCTGTTACTGCTCTTCATGTACGTGGTGATGAAGCTACAACGTGTAGTCCAAGAGCGGTCAAAAGAAACTTCAGAGCCTTGGGACAACTGGTGAGGGAATCTGGAGCACAGGTTTTCACTCTATCCTTCCAGCTGATGGCAGCAACGTTGGAAGAGACAGACTTGGTTTATGGTTCCGTGGCTGGTGTTGCCACCCCAATTTTGGCTTTTTTGCTAATGGCATGGCCTACATAGCCCCAGGCCTGCTGGCATCAGATAGGCTTCATGTATCTCAAAGGCTAAGAGTCTTTGCACACAAGATAGCAGGGCTCATTGACAGAACTTTAAATTAGACTTGAAAGGAAAGAAGGAGAACATCAGCCTTGCCTGTGACAAGCTGTGGGATGACACATCAAGGTCAGAGGGACAGGAAAACTGGAGAGGGACTTTTTATAAGGATGTGTGGTGATAGGACAAGAAGCAATGGTTTGAAGCTAGAGTAGGGTGGATTTAGATTAGACATTAGGAAGAAGTTCTTTACTATGAGGGTGGTGAGACACTGGAATGGACTGCCCAGAGAAGTTGTGGATACTTCATCCCTGTAAGTGTTTAAGACCAGGCTGGATGAGCAACATGGTCTAGTGGGAGGTGCCCCTGCCCATGGAAGTGGGGTTGGAACAATTGATCTTTAAGGTCCAACTCAAGCCATTCTATTATTCTATGAATTAAGAGCTGTTCCTCTTAAGAGGCTGACATGGCCAACAGCTGAAGTGCCTCTACACCAAAGCACACAGCATGAGTAACAAGCAGGAGTTGGAAGCCACCATTCTGCTTGAAAACTATGGTCTCATTGCCATTAATGAAATTTGATGGGACAAACCCTATGACTAGAGTATAGCTATTGATGGCTATAACCTGTTCAGAAGGCACAGACAAGGAAAGAGGTGTGGAGGCATTGCCCTATACATCAAAAACATGTGTGTGGATAGCATGTGAAGAGCTGTCCCTGAAGAATTACCATGAGCAGCTTGAAAGCTTATGGGTAAGAATTAGAGACCATGGCAACAAAGGGAATCTTGCTGTTGGTGTCACTACAGGCCACCTGATCAAGGGGAGCCTATTACTGAAGCCTTCTTACTCCAGCTACAGGAGACTTAATGCTCGCAGGCTCTTGTCCTGCTGAGGGAGTTTAACCACCCCTGCATCTGCTGGAAAAGTACTACAGTGAGCTGTAGGAAATCTAGGAGATTCCTGGAATGTAGTGAGGATAACTTGTTAAGCCAGGTAATAGACAAGAGGGGATGCGATGCTAGACCCAAGGGGTCTGGACACAAATGAGCTGATTGGTAACATCAAGACTGGAGGCAGCCTGGGCTGCAGTGATCATACACTGGTGGAGTGAGGGGTATGGGGCAGGTGAAGGGTAAAGTCAGAACCTTGAATTTTAGGAAAGCAAAATTCCATCTCTTCAAGGAGTTAGCAAATGGGACTCCCTGGGAAACTGCCCTCAGGGACAACGGTGCAGAAGAGAACTGACAGATCTTTAAGGACACTTTCCATAGAGAGCAAGAGCTCTCAAACTCCAAGGGTAAGAAATCAAGCAAGGAAGAGAAGAGAGAAGTCAGGACAAGACTTCACCAAGAGGTGAAACTAAAGGGTATGAGTGAAATGCACAGGCAGTGGAAGCAGGGACAGGTATCCTGGAAAGAGCAGAGAGGCACAGGCTGGTTTTTATCAGGATAGGGTGAGGAAGGCCAAGGTGCAGCTGCAACTGAATCTGGAAAGGGATGCAAAGAATAATAAGGGCTGCTACAGGTATATCAGCCAGAAAAGGAAGGTCAAAGAAAGCAAACCCCTGTGAGGAGCAAGACTGACAAGCTGGCAACAAAAAATGAGAAGGCTGAGGTACTCAACAATCTTTTTTTGCTTTAGTCTTCACTAGCAACTTATCTTCCCATACCTCCAAAATCAATGGACCTCAAGCAGAGGACCAGGTGAGCCAAGTCCCTCACAGTTTAAGAGAAGATCAGGTTTGTGACCACCTTAGGAACCTGAACATATGTAAGTTTATGGCAACTGACAAGATGCATCCCAGAGGCCTCAGGGAATTGGTTGATGTAGCTGCCAAGCCACTCTTCAAGGTATCTGAAAAGTCCTGGCAGTCAGGTGAAGTTCCTGGGACTGGGAAAAAGGCAAACATTGCACCCATTTTAAAAACAGAGTAGAAAGGAGGATGCTGAGAGCTACCGACCTGTCATCTTCACCTCTGTGCTAGGAAAGATGATGGGACAAATCCTCCTAGAAGCTATGGTAAGGCACGTGAAGGACAGAGAGGTGATTTGAGACAACCAGCATGGCTTCACCAAGGGCAAGTCCTACCTGACTAACCCAGTGGCCTTCTATGATGGAGTGACTACATCAGTGGACAAGGGAATAGCTATGGATGTTGTCTGTGTAGATTTCTGTAAAGCCTTTGACGTGGTCCCGCACAAAATCCTTCTCTCTACATAGCAGAGACATGGGTTTGACAAGTGCACTATTTGGTGGATAAGGATTTACTTGGATGGTCATGTCCAGAAGGTAGTGGTTCAGATGATGTTCAGATGGAGATGAGGGACAAGTGGTGTCTCTCAGAGGTCCACACCAGTACTGTTTAATATCTCCATCAGTGATGTAGACAGAGGGATGGAGTGCTCCCTGCAGATATGGAGATGACACCAAGCTGAGTGGTGCAGCTGATACGTTAAAGGGAAGCCATCCAGGGGGACATGGAAAAGCTTAAGAAGCAGGCCCATGTGAACCTCATGAGGTTCAACAAGGCCAAGTGCAAGGTCCTACACGTGAGTAGGGGCAACTCCTGGTATCAATACAGCCTGAGGGATGACAGGATTGAAAGCAGCCCTGTGGAAAAGGACATGGGGGTACTGGTTGATGAAAAGCTGGATATGAGCTGGCAATGTGCACTCACAGCCCAGAAGGCCAATTGTAACTTGGGCTGCATCCCCAGCAGTGTGGGCAGCTGGTTTAGTGAAGTGATTCTTTCCCTCAACTCTGCTCTAGTGAGACCTCACCTGGAGTCCTGCATCCAGCTCTGGAGTCCTCAGCACAGGAGAGACATGGACCTGTTGGAGCAGGGCCAGAGGAGTCCACAGAAATGATCCAAGGGCCGGAACCCCTCTACTGTGAGGCCAGGATGAGAGATTATAAGTTGTTCAGCCTGGAGAAGGCTCAAGGAAGACTTTATTGTGGTCCTTCAGTAATTAAAAGGAGCCTTTAAGAAAGATGGGGACAATCTTTCTAGCAGCAGTTATAGCAACAGGATGAGGGGTAACAGTTGAAACTAAAGGAGGGGAGATTTTGACTAGAGATAAGGAAGACATTTTTTTACACTCAGGATGGTGAAACACTGTCCTAGATTGCCCAGAGAGGTGGTAAAAATCCTATCCCTGCAACCATTCCAGGTCAAGTTGCACAAGGCTCTGAGCAATCTGATCTAGTCAGAGATGTCCCTGCTCCTTGCAGGGGAGTTGAACTAGATGACCTTTAGAAGTCCATTCCAACCCAAAACATTCTCTGATTCTATATAAATTTAAATGCCCAGGGTTTAAGTTATGTAAGAAATTCTACAGAGCAGAAAGCAACCTGGAAAAATTACTGATTTTGACATGGTGTTTGTATTTTTAAAATTCAAGAAACAGTCACACTCATACTAAAAGAATAAATGTTTGGAGTTTTTCAGTAAACCTTAAAAAAAAATACAAAAAAACAAATAAAAAAAAAAGACACTGTTTAAGTCAACCCAAAATGTTTCCTTAATACCCAGTATTTTCCTTTGTAGTGGAGCCTCTACCATTTCAGTGTAGTCTTCGTTTTTTGCACTGATCTTATTTTCAATTGAAAAATAGTTTTGCAATGAAAATGTTTGGGCTGAAGCTAAGCATTTTTGAAAAGTAAAAACTAAATGTTTTTAGTTTTTAAATTCCCCTTCTACTTTCTTTGCTTTTAAACACACCAGTAAATTTGATTTCTCAGACATGTCAGTGACCATGAAATGCTGCATTTTTGTGAATTTCACAACAGTCTCCTAAAGATGCCTCTAATTAGCAGGAGTGTTCATTAATTATTTTATGCCTTGGATCTTTTTTGTTATTCCTTGTAAGGATCCCCAATCTGGAATTGCTTAAAAATGATCAAATATGTTCTAGATAAAAGTTAGAAAATATTACTGAACCTAGTCTGGTGTCTTTCCAAGCACTGGGACATGTACTGTAGCTGATTGTCTTAAAGCTTTAAGTACACTGAGGGGCCTTGAAATTAATATAGAAGTAGGATTAAAAATATAAAAGCACACTTATTTTTATTGCTTGTATGCCTCTGGGAATAGCATTTTAAACTAATGAGCTAGAGCCTAAAAGTGTGAACTATTGTACTGACTTGGCAAGAGAGGCATTTTCATTAGCAGATGGACAATAACAGGGATGAGTGATTTGACAGATCCAGACAGTCTTTTCAAGAACTCATACAATCAGTTGTTCTAAATTGCAGGTATTGCAACACATTGGGCTGGGGAATGAAACTAAATCATAAAGAAAACTAAAAGGTATTAAATTAGAAGGTACTGAAGGTACACTGGCTAGGACTGTGCCTTCTCTCTTAGGAACACAGCTTGCTTTAGTATGAAGACAACTCTTTGCAGACGTATCCCTGCAGGCTCTGCATTCACCCACATACATGGCTCCAGTGCTCCCATTCTCACATACACAAGTAAGAAACCCACATGCCAAGCACACTGTGATGGGGGTGAAGAGGAACAGAGATTTCATGACAGCCTTTTTGAACTGAAAAGTGATGATTCTTTAACAAAGTTACAGTTGGGCTAGTCTGTAGATCTAGGGGAAGCAGAATAGAATGTCCTGGGTTGGATGGACCTCCAAAGGTCATCTAGTCCAACCCCAGGAAGATGAAGAAGAAAAATTAAATGCAGTAATTTTTTAGTATAGAAATACAGTAGTGCTTTCTGTGTTCACTTCTTAGTGCATTTGTACATATAAATCTGCATGTACGTTCATGGAGGAGGATTGACAGATATTTTTATCTCATGGAAAGCTATGGGAAGGCAAGACTTTTGAAAATTAAAGCCATTTTTAAAAGTACTATTTTCTTTAACTTTGGCATGTCTAACCCAGTACTATAACTTGCCTTTTTAACCTGCCTTTTCCAAAAAGTTCAGAATAAATAAGCCCCTGTAGACTTTATAAGAAGTATTGTAATCCTTGTTCATCTATGTAAATATCTGGATATGTAGAAACACGGAGTTAATGCCTACATGACAACTTATTTTTGAAAGAGTAGCTGAAGGCCAAACTGAAGGTCTGGGCCATGGGAACTATTGTGTTATCAAATTAGTTTTAAGGAATACTGGTTACTTCTGTAGAGCCTAATTCTATTCTACTGAAACCAGTGAGAGATTTGTAGCTAACAAGAGTGGAACGAGGTCAGAGCCACAGCTGATATGTCTAATTAATAGGCTACCTCCACTCCATCTGGCCCACAAAAGGTCTCAGAAAGAGCATAGCATAAAACAACTCCATCCTGAGTCAGCACTGTTTGGATCCTGTATAAAAATAACAGCACGAGCACTGGGAGGATTGAATCCAACAAAGTATCTAAACATTTATGCCAGCACATTTCATCAGGTTTCCATTTAAAGGAGTTTTGTGGGTAAATTACAGAGTAAAAACACAGTTGACAAGAAACCTGTAGGTGTGCTGGATGTACATTAACGTGGAAGATCCTGAAAACCCATTCTCCTATGTAGGTGCCTGAACTGACCATGAAATCCAAATCCAGTTTTTCTGACTCATGTAGGTGTGTCCCATTGTCTCTGGGCTACACATATTATATGAGTTGGCAATGTCCCTTTCAGGCTTTGCCTTGACAAAGCAGCAACTAGTTTTAGGACTCCTATTCCAAGATTCAAAACCACTACAGCTGCATTATTAAAACACTAATCTTGGATAATAAAGCAATTTTTAGGGTTCAGATTTGTTAAGAAAATATTGATAGGTTAACTTGCATCCGCAGGGCTTGATGCCAGGTAAGGTATTCATTATTTGCTCCTCCTGTGTTAACTTAATGATAAGCTGACTAATCATCATCTTTCTACAGCTAGTATAAAACCTGCCTGAAGTTCCACACTATATGCTGTGGACAATTTTAGAGACATCAAATCCTACACTCCCTGATCTGGACCAAACTCATGTACTTTGGTGATCAGATAGTACAGACAAACTGTCTTTCTAACTGTGGAACTGCAGCTTCAGAGACGGTGACATTTAGGATGAATATACAGAGTATCTACAAAAGAACATAGGAGCAATCAGGTCTGGAGATGAGGAGTGGATCACAGCTTGGGTTTGGATTTTTCCTGTCAAGTGAGATATTGATAAGTCAGGTATCAAGATGGGGATCTCTGTAGCTTGCGTGCAGGAGATCTGCCACTCCAAACAGAATGGGAGCAATTCATCCATGCCATTTCATATTACATAAACACCATTGATATTAAGTGGACATAAAACTGTGAAGCAGTTACAACTATACCACTGATCAAATCATGAAGTTAAGCAGTTACAACAGAGACATGCCTGTACCTTGTAAGGGTAGCATCTCTGTTCTTTACATAAACCTGCTCTGGGACTGTGCTCTAGCAGCAGCAGAAATGGAAGAGCCCAGAGCACTATTAGACTCCAAGATACAGTGATCATACCCAAACTGTCCCCTGGGAAGGACCCCTGGCCCACGCTGACTCGCTGAGCATGCCTGTGGACAGGGAGAGGCTGCCTGGCCAAAGCCATGGTGGGACTGATCCGAGGCTGACCTGCACATAAGAAGGTGGAGCTCCCTCCTCTGACACCTGCTCTGCCTGTTGAATTTTCCACTATAGATGCAGTGATAGTGTCTCCTAGTGGCTATATTATTGAAGGAACAGACACGAACCCAAGCCTCATACCTCCAAGTCCCACTCTTCAAAGGTATACAAAATACAAACACATCTCTACATTTTTAGAGTGTCTGCACCAGCATCACTCAAATAGATAAAACACATAATTTAAACACACAGGGTTTCATATCTGAGTTATAAAGTCGCACACTGATTTAACATCTAAAACCTATCTCTAGGTTATAGAAATGAGTTTTTTAAAAAATAAAATAAAACCAAACAAGACAAAACAAACCAGCAGCAAGGTATCACATTCTTTCTGTTTGAAGTGGCAACACTAAAGAGAGATGAGACAAGGCAAGGTGTTGAGGACTTTGCTCAAAGGTCTGAAGGAAATGGGCATCAACTGGCTCAGAGTCAATCTCATTTAACTGTTAGGTCTTCTCAGGCTCTGTAAAAGCAAAGGAAATGCTGAAATGCTCTGTGATGTGAAGTCTCCACAGGTTCAACCTACCACATAATGAGCCCTATGGCAGACACTGCAATCTGTGGATATGAACTGATGTTGCAGATCTTTGAACCACACCAAGGACTCATGAAAAGTAATGCAGCATAGCTCAGATGCCACTGCTCCCAGCAGCACCCTGCCTGTAGTCATGACCAACAAAATGTTTAAACAGAGAACATAAAAACAAGCAACCCCAAATAGTATCAGTACTTGGTTCTAGCCCTTCCTCATTGAACTAGCAATTTCCCATTTTCAGCACCAGCTAAACACCAAAAATCCATCTTGGCAATGAGATCTGTATCAGGTGATTTTGTGCAATTACGACTGAACAGTCAAGATACAGAGTAATCAACAGTAAGTCAAAGCCCTGCCAGCTGGAACTACAGCAAGGTAGACCCAGAGGACACATGAATCTGGTTTTGCTATACTGGGGGACATTTCTCATTTTCAATTGATTGAAGTTTCCCATTGTCCACCATCTTCTTGGAACAGAAAGATTTGAGCACCAGATTTCCACACATGGATAAGTTTATCCAAGTAAGACACTGAAAGAAAAGAATAATGACACATGGAAGGAAATCTTTCCTAGCAAATCCTGGCTCTAATGACTACTAATTATTAACACTGGACTACAAATTTGCCTTCCTCTGTGCATATATTGGGGTTTTTTGTGGTTCACCAAGTATCCTGTCATACCCTTGACATCCCCACTGAGTATTTTGTGTAAATTCCCCTGTCAAAGAAGAAATAACGCACTGCAAATAGAAGTGTGGTTGGAGGAGTTCTATCACAACAAAATTAAGCCTTTGTATGCTTCAGTCTCAACTAACATGTCTATCTGAACACCCCAAGAGCCACCAGACATAAATATGGAATGGACACAGTTTGTCCCCATCATCAGCAGGTCTTTCTCCACATACCTGTGAGTACCTAAGACACTGGTCTGCTTGCAGCAATGAGCACTTTCTAATACCATTTTCCCACTGGTGCCAGTGCTGGTGGAAAGTCTTTCTCAAACAAGGTCTGATCAGTATTCACTTTCTCTGCTGATCCTTATGGTGCCTGAGATGGCTGACCTTTAGGCTAGAGTGTAAAGCTTATTTCTATCCTCAGCTTTTTACTTGAGGGGAGGGAAAGATGACAATTCAGTTTTGGAAGAGATTCTCACTGGTAAAAAGAGACCGAGATGAGAAGTGCTTCCCACTCAACATGTTTTCCACACTTCCCTCAGCTATCACTGAGAGCTAGTTGAATCATACCAAATAAACAGTTTCAGCTTGCCTTAGTCTAAGTAAGTTTCCTAAAAAAAGTTTGAAAGCAAAGCTTCAACTTTTTGTTTCCTTTCTCACCCTGACAATTTAGCTCTATCCATTAAGAATGCAAAAGCATGCACTTATTGAAGCCTTTCCGTGTTAGTCACTCTAATCTTTTTTAGCCCACCTGTTCAGCCAAGTTATTTTAAAAGCACCTCTCTACACACATTTAAAACCTCCTTTCATTCAAAGTTAACAAATCCCTCTAACGCAGCCACCTCTTGCCATGTTTTCTCTTATTAAACACCTGCACAATAGATCCCCCATTCCCCCACGGGCCCAAAGCAAGTGTAGACCTCTACAGCCATCTTAGGTGTGAAGAGAAACAGCAGCACACAGAGGGGAGTAAAAGTTGGGGTAGTCTAAGGATACGGAAGGATCAGAGAAGACAGAGCTACAGATGTAGTCTGGCTCTAAAATCTCTGAGCTGCTTCCTTGTGGCTCCAATTATTTGTTGACAATATGTAGATAAGTGATTTCATTTTCAGAGAAAACGCTACAGGGCATTGGAAAACTGCTGGGCTGCTACCAAAACCAAAATGTACAAATCTGGAGCAGAAACTGCCCACGAAGGCAAGGCCACAGCTAAGTGCTAAGTTAGTTACCTCTGCCACAGTCCCGTGAACAGCCAGGAAAGCCCCACAGATTTGCCTGCTGTCAGAACTGGGTGACTGCCCTTTTTCTAATGCAGCCAAAGCTAATACTTTCTAACCTTCCACTCCTTCCAGTCCAACTGGTCAGGGGGCACTCTGCAGAGCCAGTTCCTTCCTCTGTCCAGATAACAGGACACTTGCATGCACACCCTCTCAGACATGTCGGGTAATTTAAAGCAGCTCAGCAAGTCTTTCAGCCGGAGACACAAAAGCAATATAAACAGAGCTTCCACTCTGTCCTCAGAGAGTCCTATCCAGGGCAGATCATGCTGATACAACCTGACAACATCCAGGGATAAAGGGAAGGCTCACACCAGACACAGTCTAATACTAGCTAGTATTAGAAGAGGGCAGCCAGAGATCAAAGAAACGTTTTCTTTTCTTTCCTAGTAGCTTTTACTCCGTAAAATGGAACAAGCCCCCAGCCCCATTAGAGTGCCAAAGCGGCTGATCCTCGCAATCCTGTCATGGGTAGGGGAAAAGGCTTCCTTCTGAGGGACACAACCAGGGCTGAACTGTGATTGCTTTTCTTTAAAGCTTCTTGTATAACCCCTCACCCTTCCCAGTATTTCTCTTGCTAGCACTGTAATGCATTTGGCACAAAACTGCAAAAATTGCAAAACTCCTCGAGAAGTTGGATTTGTTTCTTGCCTTTTTAGCAGATGGACAGTTATTTGA
The DNA here is from genome assembly GCA_024611195.1 of Ceyx melanurus. Classification (NCBI taxonomy): domain Eukaryota; kingdom Metazoa; phylum Chordata; class Aves; order Coraciiformes; family Alcedinidae; genus Ceyx; species Ceyx melanurus. The sequence goes on along the minus strand of JANHGL010000009.1, from coordinate 615 downwards.
ATCCTTTTGAGCTATATTATTATTACTACATATAGGATGCTACTTCCCTCTCCACCTCTGAGCTAACTATTCACTTGGAGTCTTCTTTCAGGTAGGTGGTTTAAGCTTGATCTGTCCTCCAGGGGTTAAATAAAGAAGTGATGGGAGGAAAACCAAAACCTTTCCAGTGGCTCATATTTGAAATTCTTTTTTCCCTCTTTATCCCTCTCCTAAATGGGGCTCGTCTGCTTCTCGTTTCCTCTTGCTCCCTAATTATTCCAAGAATGGCGAGGGGCAAGGATTAACAATGGAGCAGATGACAGGATACTGTTACCAAAAGCACAATGCCGGACCCCCCCCCATCCTCCCATTCCTCCCCCCCAAGAGATGGTCCTCCTCACCCTTCTGTCGATGCCATGTTCTCGAAAGCCCCCCTGTCTTCTCAAGAGTCCAAGGGATTATTTCGGACAGTGGGGCGTGAAGGAGGTTCTCTTTGGGATAACCCTCGCTCGCGTCTGGGAAGGAGCACACAATTCCTTGTAATCCTGAGGGCTCCGCAGGGTGAGGATCCGGCAGCTCCGTTCCTCGCCTCTCCCCCACCCCGCCAGGGGGCGCTCTGTCCCCACCTCGTCTCTC
>JANHGL010000004.1:0-10111 GCA_024611195.1 Ceyx melanurus | reverse complement strand
TGGGTCAGGCTCTCACCCCCTGCTGGGAAAGAAGAAATTCTTCCTGATGGCTGAGCTGAATCCACCCAGCTCTAGTTCTGATCCATCCCCTCCAGCCCTGGCACTGCCCCACAGCCTCAAAAGTCCCTCCCCAGTTTTCCCGGAGCCCCTGGGAACCACAAGCAGGTATCCCTGGAGCTTTCTCTTCTCCAGTCTGAATTTTCATAATTATTTCTGAATTTCTTTTCTCCTCTGCTCACACAGTTAGTCCCTTGCTCTTTGCAGTTTCTTTCTGCATCACAAACCAAAACCAAACAAAACCCAAAAAGACTTAGCAAGGCATTTAGTAGAGGCTCTCTTTTAAGGAATGAGTAATAAATTACACACACAGAAAAAGTGTCTTTTTCTCACATATCCAAATACTTCCTTAAGAAATGGGGACCTTTCAATAACCACAGAAATGAAAGAGAAATGAAAGTCTGAGATAGATAATGAATCTTCAGGGGGAAAAAAACCCAACCCAACCCTATTCAGTGGTGCCAGGAGTTGATCTTTAGCAGAATACACCAGTGCTACGACCACAAGAGTGTCTCTATCATGTGCTCAGCACTACACTGAGTTGCTTGTGGTGCCATGGAAGGGTTTTGTTACGTCCACAAGCCCTGAGTCACTCTTTCCCTTTCCCATACAGCAGGAGAGGGCAGGGGCAGCCTGTTCCATGGGTTTGGAGAGCACTGCAGGACAGGAAATCTCTGCTGTGTGCTGCCAGGAGGAATTTCCACACGGAGTGTACTCAGAGCTGGTTGTGCTCTTTCTGTGCAGCCTGTGAAGTTTTTTACTCACTGCTGGCTGCCAAAATGAGCTCTGAGCTCCAGATGGGCTTTCTGGGACTGTCATGTCTGAGGCCTGAGTTTTCTCCTGGAGATTAGAGCTGCTTGAAAACTGTCTGGCAACCCAGGGGTCATTTCTCCTTGGTCTGAAGGGATTCCCTTGTTTGCAGCCACCATTTTTCTTGGGTTTTCAACATCCGTGGCATGGTGACGTGTCAAAAGAGCCCAAAAGGATTCACACTTGACCTCAAACTTCTGATCACAGCAATTTTGCTGCAGGCTGTGGCTGAACTGTGTAAGAAGTGGGAACTGGGAATAATGGGGAATTGGGAATAATGGGGCTTTTTTTCTCATTTTAAGAGAGAAGCCGTTGATGGAGGGGGGTAACACTAACAGATAGATCCAGACAAGTAGATCTTCACAGACTCATTCTTGACTCACTGTCTGCCCAATACTGGATTGTCAGCTCTGAACTGCACTGGAATAATCTGCAGTCCTGGGAGGGAATGGTTTCTATCTCTCTAACCAGGTTTTACTCTGTTCATTCCTGAACAGCACTCCAGCATCCTACCTCCTGACCTTATTTCCCCGAGAGATGACTTCATGAAGTACCTTAAATAGCTGAGAATTTTCTGCTGCTTCTGGTTTTTCCCCAGTACATGCCAAGCTCGTTTGGACCAGGGAGACACTCAGTTGATGGGACCTGGAATTCTTTCCTGCCTTCCCAGTTTCCTCAACTTGTCCAGGCAGGCCCTGCGGGGAGGAAATCCTGTGACAAGAGGCTGAAGTGACTGGGTCCAACAGAGGACAATCCAAGAGAAGCCTGAATCTCCACACCACCTCCTTGTTCCCATAGTTAGCACACAAACTGTAAGGCAGCAGTAAACAAACTCTTCACCTGAGAAACCAGATCATAATGCTGCAGCAAGATGCTATTTCTTGGACGTTAGGAAGCTAAATCCAAACCCAACTGTACACATTCCAACCACAAAGAGGAAGACTGAAGCAAAATTCTTGGCAATTCATCCAGCTGGCTTGAATTATTAATGTCAGTGGTGCAGAGGCTTTTAAACTTCTTTTCTTTATTATCATGCAGGTTTCAAAAGTATTTTTGTTAATGGTACAGAAACCAGAACAGCAGAATATTGCTGGCTTCCCATATTCCCGTGACAAGAAAAACTAGCTCTTTTAATCAGGCAGATTGATTGGGCTCAAATCCTTCATAGTGCTGTCACTTGTCACTGACTCGAAGAAAAATTAGCCCTGGCCTTCTGTTTGGATAATAAGTAGCCAAAAACCAAAATGTCAAACCCAAAACTCCAACAGTCCATCCCTGTGTGAGATCTGCTTGGGAACAGTCAACAAATTGTGCTCCCATCCCTTCCCAGTTGCATCCAAACAGAAACTGGGAGCATCCCAGCAGATTTTGCTCTGAGCACCCTGCTCTAGGTGAGATGTCCCTGCTCTCAGCAGGGGTTGGTCTGGATGAGCCCAACCTTCAACCCAGACACTGGTGGGATTCTAGGATTCTGTGATTTTGCAAAACCCATGATAAATAGCCACGGGCTGTGACTGACAGGGTGCATGAGCTAACAGAGTAGAGTTTTGCTTAATGATGATATCGGGTTTTAATCCTTATTAGGAAAAGGAAAAAAAACCCAAAGCACTAAAACCCACTGCAGGGACTGACCCAGAACAGCCTGAAACCAAAGGAAAGCTGTCCCAGGACTGCAGTGGGATTCAGCTCAGGCCCCTCACCCAGCACAAGCATTCTTAGCCAGATTAAATGACAGGTCTCCTGGGCCAGCAGGCAAGCCCAGGCATGACCTACAGAGGGAAAGAGTCAGACACAGTTTCTCTAGTAACTGCAGGCCAAAGCAAGAGCAACCACCACTTCCCTGAAAGCTCTACTGGCAAGAGTCACCCAGCAGAATTTTGTGCAGTTTTCTTGCCTTAAAGGCCTGAGTGCATGGAACTAAGAAAACCAAGTGCAGCTGCCAGCAGCAACCTTCCTCCTGCAAGCCATTTGGTCTTTGTGGATGGTGGATAACAGACAATTCCCACAGGTAAGCAGCTGAACTTCAAAGCTGTTGCTCTAAAAATCAGTAAACTGGATATTTCTATAGGGAAAAACATCCTAAATGACAGTCTTCTCAGAGAAATGACAATCTTCTTAGAGAAATGTCAATCTTCTCAGAGAAATGACAATCTTCTCAGAGAAATGACAATCTTCTTAGAGAAAAGCACTTTGCCTTTTGTTTATCAGGCTATTTATTGTCTTGATCCTATCCAGATATATTGTGTAACAGTGTTGTACTAACACTGTTAGTGCTGCATGAACACAGCACCAATTGAACTGACTGTGCACCAGAGTGGAAGCAGAAAAAGCCTTGTAACTGGATGTTAAAATCTTAGAGGAATATAAAATATAGGAATTGGGAAAAGACATTTGCTTGAAGAAGGTCTTAAGTGTGAGCAGCACATAGTGCTGTAATTCCAGATCAGCAGCCTTCAGCAACCTAAATAATGAACTTTATCACAGAATCAGACTGGTACTGGTCTAACATGTTCTAAAATTAAAAAGCAAGGAAAGACTGCAAAGCTCCCTGGGTTTATCTCATGCAGTCTAAGAGCTCTAGCTGTAGCCTTGTGAATTTTTCTGCTAATGCAATTGAGTTGGTAATTACTTCTGTCAGTCCCTTCTTCCTCCCTGTGTTCAGAAATGGGAGACTGCAGCCACCCAGCTGGACAGAATTTACCTTGGAGAGGTGCAGGGCTCTCAGAGAGGGTGGGATACCCAGCAATGCCTTTCCAAAGCGTTTCAGGTCAATGCTATACCCCAAGTCACTGATTGCTCCAGTGCTTGTGGGTCACACCACCAGCCAAGGACTGTGTCTTGCCATCATCAGGGAGGACCATTGCTGTCTTTCTCCTGCAGCTGCCCCTCCAAGGCAAAGAGGAGCAAAGAGCAGCTGTTGTGGGGACTGTCAGAGTTGTACCAACCCGTCCAGGTGTGTCCAGCTGCCCTCTGCCCCTCCAGACAAGTGCTGGGGCTGGTGCTGAGCTCAACAGCTCAAGAATAGGCATAGAGAAGGAATGGGGACAGAGGTGCTGTGGGTCACCTGTGGGTGAGACCCACTGCACACTGCTGGGTGCCTCCCACTGCTGCTGGATGCCAGGACCACAAGACTTTGATTCTTTGGAGCTCTTTGTCTGGTTTGGGGCCTCCTTCCATGGCAGCCAGACTTCTAGAATAAACAAAACCAGGATGACTCCCCAGATACCAGAGGCATATTCCCAGACTGCCACGTGTGTCACCTTCAGCATCTGTGCACCTGCAGCTCTTTGTCCAGGGGAGAAGGGCAGAATCCCCCTATCGACTTTACCCATGGAAACCTCCTTTGTAACAAAGCCTCCTGTGGCAAGAGCCACCTCAGGTGTCAGAGCAACAGCCCCGACACAAGTCCTGGGTTGCCACGGTGACAGTGTACACACAGTTTCCAGGCGTGGGGCTGACCCACAGCCCGGGCTGGGGACACTCCATCCCAGGAGACCCAGGAGCAGAGAAGGGGCACCCAGGGGAGCCATCCCCAGAGGCTTTTCTGCCAGGGAAAGGCTGCTGGATGCTGGGCTAGTCATGGGAAGGGGAAGGAAATGAAGAGTGAAGAAGAATTAAGAGGTTTTTCCCTTTCCATTAACTCTTTTTAAGGTTTCTATCGCAAATCCTTTTCAGGGTTACACAAGGTAAGCTTCTCGAGGGTAAGTCCTGAATTCCTTCCATGCATTTGATCATTTTCTCTTGGGCCAACCGTATTTGCACTTCAAGCTTTGAATGCAGCTACCACTTAATCCCCACTCAGGCTTTTCCTAGCTCCCATTTCCCCTGTGCTGCATTATAACACTTGAAATCTTAGCATTTCCTTGCTTTGCCTTTGCACTTGCCTGTTTATTATTAAACTGCTTGTTTATTAAGAGCAATTAATTCTTGGCGTGCAGACTCTGGGTTGAGTTGGATGACACTGAGGGTGATACCACCAATGCACTGCCAATTGCTTGTTGTTATAAGAGCATTTCAGGAGATGGAGTGTGTTAATATAATTATTAGAAGTGCTTTATTTTCTTTCTTTTAGGTCAGAATGCCTCGGCCCCATCAGGAGAGTGGTGCTTGGTTTGTAGGCAGTGTAGTTAGCTGATTGTATCCCCTGCCTCACAATCACTAACTTCACTGCCATCAAAACAAGGTACAGGATTCCCTGCCACAGCCCCAGTACAGAAAACTGCATCACAAGGCTCCCTTCTGGCATTCTTATTCCTAGGGAAAAATTATTCATCATTTTTTATTTGTCATCTATCACATTTACTCATTTACAGCTGTATTTCCAGGATTTCATCTGTCCAGCAGAAGCCTGTGGTTGGCAATATAAAGTGAAATCTTATTTCTTGAAGTTGCTGCTAAAATCTTTCCTGGAGCAAGAATTCTGTCGTGTTCCCATTTTTTAGCCACATGGAGAATTATTCTGTATTTAATTCTTCATGCACGAGAGGTGAAAATAATTTTCATATCTTATTTGTCAAGCTAATGAGCAAAGGTGGCTTTGAATAATGATGAAATAATCAACTCACCATGTGCTATAGATGGCTTTTTTTCACTCTGACCACTTTACTTTGCCTTCAAGAAGGGGGAATAGTGCCAGGGCCTGCCCTAGGAGGGTTTTTTTCAAACAAATTCCCAGTTCTCATCACAGTAGCAGTGGAAAGGGAGCTGCCTCTTCCAGCAGCCTCGTTACTAGGCAGTGTAGTTAGCTGATTGCCCAAAGCAACAATCACTAGCCACACGGCCAGGTAAAAAGGTTTGGAGAATACCTCAGTGGAAATCAGCTGTCTGGACATCAGCAGCATTTCACAGGCAGGCAAGACAGGGAAAGGAACCCTCTGGAATGTTCTGGATTGTCCTTCCCACCTGCAGGAGACACCAGGGTGTTTGCCAAGCTCCCTCAGCTGCTCCTCCCTGGGCAATATGCTCCAGCCACAGCTTTTTGCATACGGGACACTACAAAGCCCAAGAGAAGAAATGGAAGGGGATTTTTCTTCCCCGGATGTGAAGCTCCTGTTGTGATTGTCCTTGTCTCAGCCTCACACTCACCCACGACCACTGTTTTCTCACTGACCTGCAGCTTACTCTTGCTGAAGGAGGAAAATGGAGGCCTGGGGCAGCAGCTCTGTCCTGTTCATAGAGATGCCAGAGTGAAAACGGGCTGGAGACAGGAGAAATTAGCTGGGCAGTGTGGTCACCCTCCTGCTCTTCCATATTCACTGTGACAGGCAGTGTCCTCCCTCCCTGTGCAGCTGGGTCCAGGCTCCCCAGCCACGTCTGTGCTGCTGCCCCCCCTGGGAGATGGCTTCACCTGCCCTGAAGTCCTCCCTGCTGGCACTCTGGTGGCAGGAAAAAGGGAAGGGCCCCAGCAGGGAGGTGACAGGTACCTGCTGCAGCTGGTGGCAGCGACAGGGATGTGGCAGTGTCCAGGAATTAGATTTTTCAGCTCATGCAAAACTAACATCAATATGCCTTGGGATCCAGACCAAGGATCATTAACTTTCTGAGCAGTCCCAAAAGGCTCCTGGTGCTTCAGCTGCCCTCTGTGAAGGACAGGTCAGAACAGGAGCTCATTTGCCTCCCATTTGTCTTATTCAGAAAGTCTCTCTCAGTGAGAGAGGCTCCTGGAAGCTCCAACCATGGAAAAAAAAAAACAAACTAAAGTAAAAACAAATTACCTCCAACAGGTAAGAACCATGATCCCAAATCTTTTTTTTTTCCATAAATATTCCCATTCCCTGTGTGCTATTTGGTGGGATACTGGAATGTGGGAAATTATATCATGACCAGCAATGAACATTGCCTGGACCTGGGCCACTGTGTGGTTTGTGTGATGCATTCCTTGATGGGAATTAATTCTTATTATTCCCCATGGATTGGGGCAGGGCTGAAATTTCCTACTTAAGGCTGTGTCCTTAATTTCTTCACAGTAAGCACATCATGTCTGTGCTGATTTACTACCTAAAAGTAGCCAGCTGAGGTTGCAAAGTGGATCCTCTTAGAGGGTGGGGGAAAACCCTCCAGTGCTGCCTGCACTTTCACACACAAAATCCTGGCACAGAGACATGGAAGCAGAGCTCAGAGCCTAAGCTGATGTCTCAGTTGTCTTGGCTCTGAACAGATCTGCATCAGATTGTGCCCAGCAGCTTGTGCCAGGAGTTTGCCAGGAGAGGGATGCAGGAAATCTGGCAGTGGGCAGGTAGCAGGTTGGCTCCCAGAGCAAAGCTCCTGCCTGTCACTCAGGGCCAGGCTTAGATGGCATTTTAGGAGAGGTCTAATTCAAGAGCTGCTAGGCCAGGCCAAGTCAAGCTCAGCAGCAAAATGAGCTGCAGTTTGAGGTGATGGCACCCAAAGTGAGTTTACAGGTGATGCTGCCTTGGCAAAGTGGCAGGGCTGGGGGGTGTGGAGCGTTTCAGGATGCATCTGGAGTGTCCAGAGCCTTCTGACTCAGTGCAGTACAAAAACTAACATGTCTGGCTCTCTGTGGCCCCCCAGCTGCGGGGCCTTCTCAGCTCCTCAGTTACTGGTTCCTGTGGTCTGAGTGGTGGGCAGGGTCGATACAGTTCAGCATGATCTGAGATACACACAGCCATGGATCTGCTCTGAGATACAGCCATGGCTCTGCTCTGAGATACAGCCATGGTTCTGCTCTGAGATACACACAGCCATGGATCTGCTCTGAGATACACACAGCCATGGTTCTGCTCTGAGATACAGCCATGGTTCTGCTCTGAGATACAGCCATGGTTCTGCAGAGAATAAAGCACCACAGTGGCTGTGGGGAAAACCAACATAAGTGACTCAATATCCAACCCACTGAGGTCCCACATCTACACCATGAAGACAAGTCACACAAGTAGTGGAAACTAAGCAAATATGAAATATTATAATACCATCTTCAGCCAGACTCTGTGATTATCCACTTATTTCCCCCCTCATTGTGGTGAAACATCCCACAATTTCTCTGAAAAGCCTGGAGCCTGCACTGGGTGAGCAGCCAGACACAAGCAATCTGCAGGAGGGGCAGGAAGGTGCTGAGGTCTGCAAGTCTTTCCTGCAAGTCAGCAATGCCCCCCTGTGCAATTAATAATCCCAAGCTCCATCTCATCCATTATCAGCAGTTAGCCCTTGTTCTGAATTCTGGCTGCAGCTCCCTGAGTCTTCTCTTCCCTTGTTCCAGAGCAGCAACACGAGTTTACAGCCAGAGGGGTTTGCAGCTTTTCATTTCAGGGAGTAAATTCCCTGGTACAACTCCAGGCCAGGCTACAAGCCCCACATGCATCAGCTGAAATGAGAGTAATGTTCACATTCTTCTCTGCCACAGGTGGCACTTTCTGCCCAAATCCACATTTCAGACGTGACTTGGACATTCTGCTCTTGCTGCTTAGACCTCAGGACAGCAAAACCTGGAAGACCTTATGTGGGGAGCTGGGAATTGGAAGTTTGTCCCCCCAGTGGGACAGGGTTTTGAGCAAGAAAGCCTGGCTGCATGAATGTTACTTGACAGACTGACCACGAATTAATTTCTGAGCAAGGCTTATTTTAATTAGTTAGCTAATTCCCTATGAAATTGTGGTTAAAAAAGAAGCAGCAGTTTGGGGATCTTTATTTCATTGCACTGTGCTGCAGTCCATTAATTCCCACGGCCTTACAAGATGGTTAATGCCTAACAAAGAGCTGGCAGGAGGCACAGAAGCTCCGTGAAGTTTAGGCAAGAGAAATGTGCTCACTGGGCCATTTCCAGCAAGGAGGAAGCCAATGATATTATCAATCCACTAAGGTGCTTGTTCCTCGACACTGCAGCTGGTTTTTTAGTGGCTGTGTCATTTCCAGACAGCTACAACATGCAGGACTTGCCTTCTCCAAGAGCAGAGTGGAGTGTCCTCTGGGAGGAACACACTCAAAACTTACCCTGGGACAAAAATAAAGGACCTCAGTTACTGAAATTGAACCAATTTAATTACAGCTATGTGTGTCTGAATGTGTCAGTTTAATATGCCAAAGGGATCTTTACACTCTGTCCATTGCTGCTGCCTTTGATTCTTTGAATTCTTGTTTTCATGTTGGTTGGTTGGGTTTGGTTTTTTTTGTTATAAACTCAAGTTTATAACAGTTATTAAACTGGCTGCAGCTTTCAGAGGTTCTGCTCCCTGAAAAGCTCTCATCAACTAAACCTGCACAATAAAAGGAAGAGCTCCATTGAGGCTTTTTTATTTCCACCAGCAGTGAACTCCAGATTTACTGATTCCTAATGGTTTTGCTTGGCCTGGCCGGATGTTTATCAGCAGAATCAAATCCAGGAAGAAGAGTTCTGTATTCCATTAAGGCAATTCTTCCCTTCAGTTGTAATTCACGAGACACAGAGCAGAGACAGAGGAGTTTTTAACCCCATAAAAGGTTTAACAGCTCCTTCTGAAGGGCCACATACCCCATTAATACCATTTCATTGCTCCATAGCAGAGGGCAGAGCTGGAACTCTACAGCTGGTAAGTTTGGTGCTTTGAGAAGCAGCTTGGAAAAGAAGGTTCCAAATGATTCTTTCAGAAATGACATTTTCATTTTAGACACAGAAGCCTTTTTGATTCCTCTTTATTTAAGCTTTTAAGTGGGTTCATTTTAAGCACTCTATGAAAATGCGGGAGTAAGCAGATCTGCTCTGACCGTGTTCTGTGCATTAAAGCTGAAACAAAACAGAATTCCTCTTCCCCTGACACAGCAACTCTGAGTTTTGTACTCTGGACTACACAGGTACCACATTAGCACATTAAAAAAACCCAACTCTTTACACACTACTGTAAATTTAGTGCTAATTAATTCCTAGAGTTGGTCTAGGTTGTAAACCCTTCATCAAATCATTACTCTCTTTCAGACATGGACCCAGCAGAGTCTCTGAGCAGCCGCTGCAGCTCTGGAGGCTCCTGTGCTGGTGCATTTACAGACAGTCCCTTCCTGCAGCTGCAGAGCCTTCCGAGGCTGAGCCGCAGAGCTGCCGGCGCCAGCAGCTCCCAGCCCTGCCTGAGACACATCCCGAGCTGTCTGCAATCAGCTATCAATCTCTCTAATCTCTCTAATCTCTCTAATCTCTCTAATCTCTCTCTCTCTCTCTCTCTCTCTCTCTCTCTCTCCCTCCACACGCACACCCCCCCCCCCTCCCTGGCTCTGAGAACGGTGGGTGGCAAGCGTGGCGCGCACATCTCTCACCCCCCCG
>JANHGL010000002.1:68499-91177 GCA_024611195.1 Ceyx melanurus | reverse complement strand
GGCGTGGGGGGGGCTGTTGTTTTTTAAAGCCTCCTCCGCTCCCCCCCCACCCGCCCCCTCGCGGGAGGCGCTGCCCAGATATGTGCGGAGAAGCGGGAGCGCGGCCGAGGGTGGGAAGGAGGAGGAGAAACGATGGAGATCTGTGGGTGGAGAGGGGGAAGAGGAGAAATAGAGAGATACTCTACTCTGCTACTCCAGTAGCAGCTCCAGCTTCATCTGATCTGCCGCCATCAGGGCTACTTTTGTAACAGATCCCCGCTCACTCCGTGTGCGTGTGTGTATGCGTGTGTGTGTGCGTGTGTGTGTGTGCGCTCTTGCCTGATTTATTCCCCTGATCGCAGAGCAGAAAGAGGAGGAGAGAGGCAAGCGGGGTGGGGGCTCCTGAAGGAAGAGAAGGAAAGAAGCGGAGTGAGTTGGAGACGGACAGATCGCTCCCGGCTCCTGCCTCGCCTCCCTGCCGGCATCGGGGGAAAGTCGGGGCGGGGAGCGGGGGAGGGCGCCGGGCCCTGTGGCTGCCGCGCTCCTTACAAGGCAGCCGAGCAACTCCCCGAGCCGGGCCGGGCCGGGCCGAGCCGCGCTCCCGCCCCGCGCCGCCCGCCGTGGGGCTGCGTGCCGCACCTCCCAGCCGCCCGCACGCTATTTTTAAAACCGCTTCGTGCCGCGCTGTAATTCCTACCCCCTCTCCTGCCTTGAAGCAGCAGCCCCACACAGCCCGTGTGCCGCTACTCTGGGCTGCGTTTCTCTCTATGTGTTTGTGTACGTAGATACTAACGTCGCTCTTGCCGCCGCTGGCCGCGGAAGCGCTCCCCGGGACGGAGGGTCTCCCTGCGGAGGGTCTGTGGCCGGCGGAGTACCGCGGCCGCCACCGCCCTCCGTAGGGTCCCGTCCCCGGCGGGTCCCCGCAGCGCTTCTGGGAAGCGGGCCCCTGGGGGTACGGCTGGGAGTTCACAGGCTTCATCCGCGCCCCAACTGCGTGTCTAACCTAGATATTAATTGCAGATTCCTTTGAAAATTCAGAGAAGAAATTCCCTCTCCCGTCCTTTATTTCACCCGTGTTCACAGTCTCTGTGGCAACTATACAGCCTCCATACAAACGGAGAAAGTAATCCTGGAAAATATTTCTCAGCTTATTTACTAAAGCAATTAAAAGTTCAGTACAATTTTAATTCTCTTTTCGATCTTTGACTGGTTGGTTTTATTTCTTTTTGTATGTTTATATATTTTTTTCTTAAGTATAATAATGTAATTCTATTCATATTTTTATATATTTAATTTGTTCAACAGGTGAAAATGAAAGAGCAGACCCAGTATTCACGTGATTTTCAGATACTTTGTATTTAAGGGTTGCATCATCTTGAAAGCATTAACTCATGATTTCTATAAACCACAGAAGTGCTCATCTCTATTTTAAAGGTGGCAAAAAGACCAAAGCTGAGATCCACAAACGAAGAATTGAGTGTTCACATTGCCCAGGCTCCAAGCCAGCATGGTATTTCAGTAGCAATCTGTAAAGCACACAGTCACTCATCCACATTGTTTCTGGATTGGAGCTAGCACTTTGAAGCTGGTGGGAAGTACTCCCAGTTGTCTTCACCTATCCACCTACCTGTTGGTACGTAGGATTCAGGGTTTGGATGCAAGTCCAAAATAACAATTTCTAAAATAATACTGCAGCCTGTAGACTCAAACAGTTTGAAGAGTGCCTATAGCCCAGCTTTTGTAGGTCTCCGAAGGCTTTACAGTTTTGCATCAAGGCGTAACACTTCAGATGCTCTACTACAACTGCTCATCTGAGCACCTCGCTTACCTACAGGAATGCAGAGGCATTGTAAAGTGCAACGGGTAACTGCAGAGTCATCAGCATGTGACACAGAGCTCCTGCTTCACATAGGATAGATCAAGATGAGAGCCAGGATGGAGAAATTATGTTGGGGAGTGGAGTAACAGTGAAGAGACCAAAGATGTGAAGTAGTTCAAATTGCACAAGGCCATGGCACATTGACTTAGTAATTTAAGGCATCTATCTCCTCACTCTTGGAGCCCTACAGTGTTGAAAGGTAGCATTAGCCATCATCAACAAATCAATTCTGTTACCAACATGAATATTCAAAAAAAGCACTGTTTCTGCTCCTTGATAGGACTCTGAAGGTCAGCCTAAGTTCAGGCCTAAACTGCTGAAATCCACAAGCTAGCATGTTCTTCTATTAGTTGTGCCCCCAAACACCTACAGCCTCACCGTGGGCACACAGTGATGGGTTAACACTCAAGCAGCACCCCGTTCAGGATAAAGGATGGAAATGCCCCGTCTGGCTCCTTCTCTACCTAAAGGATCCAGCACTTAGTCATGTCATCTCTGCTCAACAAGCAAGTGCTCATGGTCAGTTCCACAGGCCCACACACTGGGGGCACTGGGCTGGGAAAGCAGTGGTCTCCCACTCAAGTGGAGAAGCTGAAGAGGATGAACAAGTTAGAGCAGGCAAGAGAGGGTGCAAAGGACTGTGCAGACCCATGGGAAATGGTTTCAGTAGGTAAGAATAAGCAACACCACTGTCCTTCAGACATATAATTTCAATAGAATATGTATTAGACAAAGAAAGATTGAAGAATGACAACATAAAAAAAAAAAAAGTAAAGGGTTACAAATAAAAGTTCCTTATAATTAGTATAATTTTCTGTAAGTCTTTATTTTTAATGCTACATCCCTCATTCTTAGAGCTCCTCAGGACAATAATTATTGCTACTGATAATTATAACAATAACACACAAGTAGCAATGCAACAGTGCAATGCATGGGTAGGTTGACACCCCACCTAGCACAGTAAGGTATGGATTGTGACTGTTTCAGCAGTGCTAATACACTCTAACAATAGCTGAAACATGAAACGTTGCTAGAGAAAACAGCAAATAAATAAATAGCAATATTTGCATCCTCAAACTGTGGTTCTATTTACAACTGTATTATAGAATCATAGAAGCTCTGGGTTGGAAGGGACCTCTAGAGCTCATCCAGTCCAACCTGCTGAGAGCAGGGACATCTGCAACTAGAGCAGGTTGCTCAGAGCTTTGTCAAGCCCTACCTCAAATGTCTCCAGGGATGGGGCCTCAATCAATCCCTGGGCAACCTGCTAAAGAACTTCTTCCTTATTTATAATCTAAATCCACTCCTTTTTAATTTAAAACCATTGCCCCTTTTCCTTTCACTCCAGGCCTTTGGAAACAGCCTCTCTCCAGACTTTTTATAAAAGGACTGCAAGCTAATCCTACAGTGAATGCTGCATAGGAGCAAGTGAATGCCTTTGGAGCTTGCTGAAACCCAGGGATGAAGAAGAGAAAGGTTGTCTATGTGCATTTGCAGCATGCAGAAGAAATACACAGATTAGCTCCAAACAAGCTGGTTGGGGTTTGGAATTTGAATTGCAGCCAGGGCTGGGAAAGGAGCTCAGCAAGGGCTACCTGTGTGGCATTCATGAGAAGACTCTGATCTGTGATACACAACTCCAGTTCAGCCTGCAAGTTTACTGGATATACAAGCAAACTTGGACTGCAGCCCAGGTTTGATAAAAGCTGCACTCAAATAACAGTTTTCCTTCAAAATTAAGTGAGAGTTGAAACTAGATTTTTTAATTTTTGTGGGTTTTTTTGTTTGTTTGTTTGTTTTTTGTCTTTTTTTTTGAATCTGAAATTTAGGAGGCCAATGCCACCTTGAAGTATAAGGAAGGAAAGAATGCTGCTGGCTTTGATGGGAAATAACTTTAAAGTAATATTAGCAGAATTAAGGTTTTTGATATTTTTTCATCATCTCATAATACAGAAAAAAAAATAATAAATTTTTAAAAAACTATTATAATCTCTTAGGCAGTCAGTTCCTTTACATTTTTATGATTATACTATTTTCCTAAAACAATATTTTAAATACATGGTTTGTACTTTACAGTATTGTTGCACTGCAGATATTCTTATATTTTATCTGTGTTAAGATTCCTAAGGATCTATTACAACTGACAAGTCTTCTTTTGTAAGCACTTAAATATTGACTTGAATGACAAACCACGAAAGTAAATCTTTCTTCATTCTTATTTCACCTCATTCTAAATTTATTGCTTCTCACCTCTGACCAAGACCTTTCTTTGAAGCAGCACAGAACGACAGGGATTGATCAAATGAGAGGGGTCTTACCAAAAAATTGCTTTGCACCTACTTGGTGGACTTGGAGTGTTTGGTTTACAGTTGGACTTGATGATCTGAAAGGTCTTTTCCAACCTCAATGATTTTATTATTCTATTATAGGATTCTACTGAAATTACTGGGAATCTTTCATCTAGAATTGGAATAAATTCCTATTACAAAAATAGAACATTTATTTTGCATCAAAGGCTTTTTCTCAGTTCATTATATCAGTAACAAGTATTAATTAATGATTAAGCCTTTCTCTTTAATTTTTATTTCTGGATATATTATTTACATTTTCAGAAATTATTTATGCTGTCATAAATCCTGTGTAAAAAACAAAGAGCTGAGCCTTCTGTCTCTTTTCCATTTTGCTTAAAAAGAACAGATATTAAGATAGAACCAGACTCAAAATATTACTAATCTGATTTTATGCTTGAATATAAACTTAGTAGTCAGCATTGTCATAAAACTTTTGGAAAACATTGGCAGTTTAGGTTAACATATGCAGTGATTTTAGCACTTATGTGAATAGAAAATATACAATGACCAAGTGTCTTAAGTGTGTTTTTTTGTTATATTCAATAAATCAGTAGTGGCTGCTATTCTTGCTGACCCTAATCTGCAGCGTGCTGAGTACACTTCAGTTCTGTGGCTGCAGTGACAAGTACTTTGCTAGATGGAACCCCAAATGTCATTTAGTTCAGCCAAAATATGCTTGTTTATATACTGTAAAAAGTATGACAAGGTCTTAATGCCACAGGGATACTAAAATACCATTTTGTTTCTGGCATGTAGTATCTTCTTTATGTCTGTGTGTTACACAGGGCAGGAGGGGATCATCTTGCTGAGTAATTCTCATTCTGTTTGCTTGGGCAGCAGCCTGATCTCAATTTCTAATTTCAGGGGAAAAAAAACCTCTGATTGAAGTCTGCACCAGATAAAAATGCAAGATCCAGACCATTGCAAGTGAGTGGAATTGTTTTACATATTTGAATTGGATATCATTTTATCTTGTAAAAACTTTGTGAACTACACCCAGCAGCAGTGTAGCCAATGCTGGTTTCTCATTCTTGTTTCTATTCGCATTTGAGTAGTCAAAACTTTCCCCACCTGGTATAATTGTTTATTTTTTTCTTGTTATTGTCAGATTTGAGGATGACATTCATTCCAACTCTAGTCATGAGAGTAATGATGTATGCTTTTTCACCCTGGAAATTTTGTTTCTTGTTTGATTGGGTTTTTTGACACTACTGTTATACCAACAGCAATATAAGGTTAGCTTAATATTGACACTTTGAGCCCAGAATTATAAATATTTCTCAGTGAATGGCAAAGAAAACTATCTTAAAACAAAGTGCTAGGTTTGTAGCACTTCTTCCATTTCATTCCAAACTTTGTCTGTTTAAGAAAGAAGCATAATGCAAAGTTCATTGTCATCACTGATCTGGTGCATCTACACAGGACACTGTAGCCCTGTGTGGAGATATTGCTTTGGTTCTGATAGACTCTGTCTTCATACTGGTATTATGATTATGATTATGATTATGATTATGATTATTATTAGTTTGTAATGAAAATTAGCATTTTTGTTCAAGAATCACTGTAGTGTATTTCACATGTAATGTAGAAGTGCTCGTTGTAAATCTCATATTGATGTTGTGACACTATTCACAGAAAGCCATAAATGTCAGTAATCTTGCTGAAGGAAACCCTCAATTATAAATGTTAAACCATGGCATGTTCTGAGCTTATAAAGAAATCTGACATCTAAGAAAAGTCTTGTACAAATAACATATATTTTACATAAGGATGGATTAAGTGACACAGTGTTTTTGTACAACCTTGACTATCTTCCACCCATCCCCTGACATATTTTAACTTAGTTTATTCCATCCCTTCCATTGACTTTAATCAGATACAGTTCTTTCTTGAACCAAAAATATATATGTATTTCTTCTTGCACCTCCTAAATCGTTTTTTTTTTCCCACATTTTCACCCTGCAATTCATCTTTACACCAGTAGAAGGTTTTATAAACGTAGGAAAGATGCTCTCCTGAAATCTGGTATCTTGCAATTCTACAGCACTAAAAAAAGGTATGTGGTTCCACTGGCAGGAGAGGGCAGGCAGCTGCTTTCTGAAGTGGCAATCAGAATAATCACAACAAAGCACTTCCAGCCAAATGAAGTAAAGCCACCTCAATGTCTCTGTCAGAGACTG
The DNA here is from genome assembly GCA_024611195.1 of Ceyx melanurus. Classification (NCBI taxonomy): domain Eukaryota; kingdom Metazoa; phylum Chordata; class Aves; order Coraciiformes; family Alcedinidae; genus Ceyx; species Ceyx melanurus. Next base: position 84,788 of record JANHGL010000002.1, on the reverse strand, counting down.
TCAGAAACTGTGTCAGTTGTTTGTCTCAACATTGCTGCATCGTTGTGGGTGAACGTCAAACCACAAACTGAGAGATGGTTGGACCACAGGGCTAGAAGCTGATGTTTTCCTATGAACTTGGATCCAGAGCTGATTCTGAGAACTGTAGCAACTCCTGTGCATGTGCCCAGACCCAGGGATTGGAAGACCAAGGGGTCTGCACACCCCCCAAGACCACCTACTACCCCTTAGAGACAGTATTGGGCATGTGTACCACTGCCAGGTGGTAGGTGTGGCTCAGTAAAACAGCTTCTGGAGTATGCTAAGTAGTTCTTCGAAGAAGAAAGAGTATTCAATAAGAAAACCAATAAAAGAGCAAGAACAACCAACATCAGCCAGAACATTCTCACACTGGACTTGGAAGCAAATCTGACTGACAGGACACTGCAGATCCACGGTGGTAGCTACCACAACTAAACCTTTTCTTCCTTTCTCTCCTTTTATCTCTCTCTGCTTTGCAAATCTGTTGTCGGGCAAATAAAGTCACTTGGCACTTTACTCTGTTTTGAGCCTTAATTCTGTCCTTTGAGAATAAAACCAAAACCTTGCTCTGGTCTGTGACTGGCACATGAGAGTCTCATAGCTGTTCCTCCCATCTAACCCATTCACCAGGTGGTTATGGAAGCTGCAGTCAGAAGTTACTGCTGTGATTTTAACTAGCATTATTCCTGCAAAAGAATGGGTGCTCTCATGCTGTCCAGACAGCAGCATTGCTTTTAGAAGTTTAACAGTTGGGTAAAACTTGGAAAGTTGTATCCAATGCCTCTCTTTGGGAACATAGCTATTACTGCTCCCATTGTTCACTTGGAGAGATACACATGGACTACCTGCAAGGAAAAAACAAGGTTCTTTTGTCTTATTCATTATGTAACAACAGCAAGTACAGTGCTTCTAATTAAATGACTGTTGTTTAAATGGCTTGTGCTCTCAGCTGAGAATGACATCCTGAGAGCATGTGAGTGTTGTTATCTTTGGACAAGGTATTGTGCATGAATGAGACACAGTATTTGTCAGAGAATTGCCTCCGAGAACCTTTTACGGAGTGACAGTTGCATTCACTGTAAGATCACCAAACTTCTGATGCCTTTAACAGCTAGTTAAAAACTAGTGATGTTGGCTCCTTTTGTTGGCAGTGGGCATAGACCAGCCCCTCCACAGAAGGAAGCACCCCATCCTAAAACAGGTGGTTGAGATGATACCAGTTTCGTATTTCTTCTGCCTTACAAACTATTAGTGAATATAAAAATAACTCAGAAGGAATATGGAGCAGGGAAAAGATTAAAAAAAAAAGGAGTAAAAGACAGCAGAGGAAAAGAATGGGAAAGGACTTGGTGTGCACACAGAAATGAAAAAATATTCAATAATTTTATATGCAATAATTTTATGTATCATAAAAGAAGATAAAATGTTTAAAATTAAACAAACAAACAAAAAAAACCAACAAAAAGGGAGGTGAGAAAAAGTAAAGTGAAGGAAAACCTGAAAGGAAACATGCAAATTATGAGAAAAAAAAATAGACTAGGAAGATGAGGTATTAAGAAGAAGGAGGACAGAGAGCTGAAAGGGAGGAGATGCAAGTGGGTAGGGTAGCAAAGAAAAAGGGAAGGAGAACAGTCACAGAGGTTTGCTCTACCCATTCAGATCCACACATGCTGTAGTTTTAAAAGAGGGCAAATTAGGGGACCTAATGTTAAAAATAAATGGATATTCACCAAGTCTCTGAGTACGTGCAGGGACCACACTGCAGACAGGCCTGACTTTGCGTGACCATGCTGTACTGGAGCAGGAATCTTGTGGCCCCCTTAGCTGGGATCAGGTCCAATCTAATGTGCTTGGCCCCTAAGCAGAGATTATTAGCTCAGATAACGGAGGCCACTTGGTTTAGCTTCTGGTTTAGGAGCACAAGACTCACTACTTGTGCTCAGAGTGAGGGCAGGACTCACTCCTGTGTAATGCAATATACCTCATTTGATAATACAGCATATTACAGATTTTATACCGATTGCAAACAGGATTTAAGGTAAACTTGACTCTTCTGTGTGCCCATAGTTTCCAATGAGAGAAGCTAGGGATGGGTGGTAGATATTATGCCAAGTACTCTTAATAAATAATAAAATAAAAAATATTTCTAATACTCCTTCTCCAATCAAGCCTAAAGGCAATTAGGTTCTCTCATGTCTTTCACAATGTATTAAAATCTTTAATTGGTGGTTCTTAAAAATGTCTAATACAACATTTTTAAGTGAAAAGTCAAAAGATAAAAGCAACTGTAGGTGAAGCTGCACATCTGATCAACCCCAAATTAAAATGAAGGAATTATTTTAAAGTTACATTTCCAGCTTCTGCTATCATTTAGCAGTGAGTATTTTCATGTTGTTTGAAAATGTAAAGTAACAGTTTTGCATGTGCCCATAACATCTGTACGGATCTAATTCTTTCCAGACTCATGCCCCATTAAACTATGTAATAATGGTGTCATTTATTCACATGGGTTAATACCCCCTCTATAGTCCAAACAATTCCACAAGCTATAATATAGCAGTAGGTCAGTGTTGTTATAATAGGCTCTGCACAGTCTGCAGTTCCATGAAAGCAAAAAGGGCACCTCTGTACAACCCACTCGAAATGCTGGGATTAATTACATTGTAGACTTCTTATTGCACTTGCAGATGTTATAATTACTGACACTCCCAGTTTAATAGCTGTTTCCATAGCAACTATGAGACTTTAAAGAAGGTGTGAAGGGAAGTGAGTAGCTGGGTTTGTTTGGGTTTTTAGTTGTTTTTTTTTTTCTAAAAGGAGGACAAAGTAAATCTGATTACATTACATTTATAATAAATACATGCATAAATAAATATAAATATAAATAAATACACATAAATACATTTCCCTAACATAAATGAAAAGTAATGATACAGAGAAGCAAACATGGACATTTTCAGATGGCACTGAACTACTCAAATAATCAACTACTTAAATCAACAGTCTTCTGTCGATTCATCTTTTTAAATTTAATCCTAGTTTGTACTTTTTGGGACAATCTAGAAAATCTAGTGTGTCAGAGTGCATGCAGTGGGTGTAAATGTGGAGTTACATCTGCCTCCAGCATAAGGGATTGACTAGATACAAACACTTAGTGCTGCTGGTTTAGAACTAAAAGGTTTAAAAATGTAGGTCTCTATTGCTTCAAAGAATGAAGACTTGATGATAAATTTAATATTTTCTGTGAATTATAAGTTAACTATGTGACTGTTTCTCCTCAAACCAAAATAAAGCTTTTTACATCCCCTGCCAGCATCTTGAAAAGAGCAAGAAGTAAAGAGCAAAAGTGTATCAGGTACCACACTGAGTACCTGTTACTGTCTTTGAGTCATCTCTGAACTCTGTCTTCAGACAACCTGTGCTGTTAGGAAATATCTGAAAACATCTCAGTAGAACATCCCAGTAACTTGTGAAATGGATAGTTTAATATTTACTCTCCTCTTTTATAAGAAAATGAATATAAAAGAAAAGCAATTACTGATAAATTACAGATTACAGCAACCTGAAACTACTGTGGGAAAAAAAAGGTGAGCAATATTTTGATGTTTCAAGATTATATACTAAATAAAATCAATTACTTTGAAAGGACTTTTCAAGTATTTCTTTACATTTATAACCATTTTTTCTTAAAGATAATTACAACTAAAAGAGAACGCAGAGAAAATATGGTTGTTGACAGGACATATTTTAGAGAAAAAAATAAATGTCCTTTAATTTAGGAAACTACTAGCACAATTTCTCTGTAGGAAATGTAACAATCATTTATAATGGTCTAACTCTTCAAATGTCATCTTAAAATTATAACAATACAAGCTTCATTTCCATCGATAGCTGTGATTGAAAATGTGTCTTTAAATATCCATTTCTCCCTCTCTCAAGTACAGAAAGCCTTCCCCCACTTTGATATGCAGATGAATGACTCCAGGAATACCACAATAATTTTCCCCTTTTTAATTACCAAGGCAAGCATTGTCGAGTCCCACATGGCCCACCCCTGCTCTGGGAGTGAAATATATCCTTTTGAGCCAGATAAGCATTTGTCCTGGTCACTGCTGAAATCCTGGTTTCAGAGTTTAAGTAGGTCAGAAGTGGTGCCCAGTGATTAATCTTCTTCCAAACAGGACATGACACTTCAACTGTTCTTATGTATTAATAGTCCAGTATTTGAAACTGTCATCAAAACATCTACCTACAGCACATCAGAAGTATTGATAATTCAGATTATAATAAAAGAACTAAACATCTAAAAATGGAATCTGGAAAAAAAAAAATGGAAGGGTTCTTAATGTTTAAGAGGATAAATCTGGACTGAGAGTTTTCCTTTTATAACACAGATCAAGGTTTTCCCAGTGAGCTGGGAAATTCCTGTAGGACCTAAGCATGTTCTGCCTCCCACGCGACACTTTGCAGCAGAAATCCTCTTTGAGGAGAAAAAAAGTTCCTCTCCACAAGAGGCTACTGCTATTTTCTCATCTGTCACCTCACAGTGGATGCCCACACACATCACCCTTGAGGCCAGCTGGACCACATTTTTGTGGTGGGTTGATCCTGACTGGATGCCAGGTGCCATCAAAGCTCCTAGCACTCTTCTCAGCTGACCACGGGAGAGAAGATGTAATGAAAACTCCTGTGTCAAGATAAGGACAGGGAGAGATTGCCATGGAAAAAAACAGACTTGAATTGGGGAAATCAGAATCGCAGAATCATAGAACGTTAGGGGTTGCCACCACTGCTGATGGGCTCAGCCTTGGCCAGCAGTGGGTCCATCCTGGAGCCATCTGGCATTGGCTCCATCAGTCATAGTGGAAGCTTCTGATGCCAAAAACTTGCCTGTAAACCCAATTCAATCTTGCATGATGTCCTACAAAGAAGTCACCTTCCCAGAGATTGTCCAAGATCAGACTGAGGCACCTGCTAAGAAAAAACAGCAGCAGCAGGGGTAGATGGGACCACTGTTCATTATTCCCTGGAAATAGAGTTCCTTTGTTTCTATTTGACCTTGAAAACAACTTCTGCACTTGTCCAGCCTTCTGGCCAGTCTCCTCAGGTCTGCTTTCTAGGTATAAAAAGAGATGAGATGGAGATTGTTTCTGAAAACATAAGAAGTCTTGGAAAAACACTGAGAGGAAGACAACCTTGAGAGTGCACTGGTAAAGGAGGCAGAAAACCTAATAGAGGGTCAGAAAATGAAAGGAAACAGATTAATTAAAATGCACTAAAAGAGTTTTGAGGATGAAAAAGGATATAAGTGCTAAGTATTTTTCTTTGTAACAGAAGCTCTGCTGAAAATCAATGGGGAAAGCGTGGCTCTTATCTGAGTGGCAATTTGCATATTAATATTGTGATAGCATTATGCAATAGTATATAAGACAGATTGGGTAAATAAAGGCTGTGACCAAACATTTCAGCTTTTCCCCCACGTCTATTCAAAATAAAACTGGCAGAATATCACACTGTAGGCTTGTCCTTGATTTGTTTCCAGTAGAACATTAATTGATGTGTTCCCATGTTTTGATATGTGATTTACAAGCTCTATAACTCAAAGGGTGATTACAGCCAGGCTAGCAATTTGGATGCCAAGCCTCATTTCAGTGAACTGTGAACTGGATATTTCACTCTAGAAATCATGGCTTTCTAAATGTGTGGGAGACTTATTAAGCAGTGGCAATCAACAGTACAGTCTTCTGTTGGTGTAGCAGGAGGGAGTATTTTGGAATAGCTAGTGCATCTGCTTGGTAGCTATTTTCTTCTCAAACTGGAAAAATCTCCAATGTTTCAAACAAAATACCCACAGAATACCCAGAAATGTCTTCACAAAGAACATTCTGTATTTAAAAAAAAAAACCACACAACCCCCTTTTTTTTCAAAGCAACAAAAGGAATGGAAGGAGAATATGTACAACCAGTTAAAAAAACCCAACCAATTTTCTTCCTCTAGTACTTCAAAAATTGCTTTGCAAAACTCTTGGTAACCCAGAAATTTTGTAATTATAGTTTCATTCCAATACAATCTACTGTGGCTCAGCTGTGACCCCTAAATACCAAGGCTGTAATGCGACCTGTGAAAAATTCAAGCCCATTATTGCAATAACCTGTGTTAATATACCATCATCTATCCATTTCATGTTTCATCTAGTTTTCTAATATTATTTCGTTGATGAAAGATACTTAACAGAAAAAAAGAAAAAAAAAAAGTTGAAGCCCTTTTTTAATAACTCTATTTTTAAAGGTGTTGTAGAGAGTTTTTATGTCAAAGAGAAATGACTGTGATTGACTGAAGACTATTTCCAGTACAGGAGCTTTACAGGTTAATATCCCAAATCAAAATCATCTTGAGGATTGTATTAATATTGATGAGCAGAAAATTAGAGGATGGGTGAGGCACATTACCATAACTATACCCAGTGAAAACTAGCACATTTTGACCACAGATCTGTGGTAGCAACCAGCAGCAGTAAATTTGTGATATCAAAATATATGATATATTTAAAGCATAAATGCTAGTTTATCATTTCATATATAGAACCTTCCATCTGAAAACTGGATAGAAAGATTTTACTTTATCCAACTTTCAGGGGAGCACCATTGCATTCTTTTTACTACTGACATATGTTGCCATTTCATTGGGATCCTGTGTCAGTGAAATTCCCTGTTCATCACATCATCTCTGAATTTGGTGCAGTCACTGTTTGTGGAAACACTATTTTACTAATGCCTTTTGCAATGAGTTCAACTGCCTGTGTGCAGAACTGAGGTTGTCTATTATTTTGCATACAAACTCACGTATTTTGTTCCTCATCACAGTACTTGACTGATTTTTCAGTGATTTTATGATGTGAAGAATATTTGTTCTTTTTATTATACATACTTCTTGTCTTTTTCATCTGTTGTTTTATCCATTTGATTTTTCCCTAGAAAACCAAGCACACTTGTGGCCAGGTGAGGACAGCAGCCCAGCCTCAGGTTTTTCAGTTCTTCAGGCAACTTGAAATTTTTATATGGGAGCAAAGTGACTTTTTTGCAGATGAAAGAGCTTAAGAGAGTTTAAATAAACAAAAATAAATGGAAAGTAGCAGTGTAGTTTTGATGTGGCAAGAAGAGTGTGATAATTCAAGAGAGGCCAAGTTTGGGAGACAGGACTGATAGGATGGACGTGGACTTTTGAGGAAGGATGGGGAGATTGATGAATTTGCCAGAGGACATAGGAAGTTGTATCTTTCCCTGATACTCCTAGTAAGCATATTGCTGTGTCTAAGAAATGAAGTTGCTGCCCTTGGCCTTTATTCCAGACATTCAACTGGTCTTCAGATACCTCTGAACTGTACTGTACATCCTGGGTGTTGGGAATGAAGTCTTCAAATTTGTTAAATATTCTGTGAAAATTGCAATGTAGAGATGATAATAGATCTTGAAGTTGCAGCCTTATGCACATGTTGTGTTTTAACCCCAGTGAGCAACTAAACCCCACACAGACACTCACTTTACTCCTCCACAGCAGGATGGGGGAGAGAATCAGAAGAGAAAAAGTGAGAAAACTTGTGGTTTGATATAAAGACAGTTTAATAGGTAAAGCACAAGCCAGACGTGCAAGTAACCAAGATCAGGTCATGTTGTGGCTTGGATATTCCTGACAACTGGAGATAATAGAAATAATTTATTGCCAATTCTGCACCTAAATGAGGGGGCCAGGAGTTAGCAAGATATGCTCAGAAAATCCTGGCTTTCTGAGGTGAAAATTTCTTAGAATAATGTAAGAATTGCCAAAAATAAAACTGAAAGTAAAACAAGATCTAGAAGTTTCACTGCTTTCATAAAAGAGAGAAGCAGAGGCATTATGCAATGCTGTTATGGAAATGGATGGCATAGCCTTTAAAACAAACAAAAAAAACCTTTCATGTTTCTGACCTGTTTTATAAAATGCTTCAGAAGAGAATGTAATTAAGACATAGACAAAAAAAAAAAAAAGTGATAAAATACAGCATGGGTTTACCAAAGACTTATTTGATTGGAGTGGATTAGGCTGATGTTTTCCTTTGATTCTCTGGACAAGAGAAATGAAATGTATTGAGTCTACTTGGACTGTTACAACTCCACAAGGAAAATTATTAGCTAACTAGGGAAGTTAGGGATTAGTACCAGAATTTTTAAATGCATAAAGAATAGACTTAAAGGAGAAAAAGTGAAAAGCTGAGGCAAAATGTTGGCTAGACAATTATCTTAAATATTACCATTACAGACTTATTCTATCTAATATTTTCATTAGTCATCTTGGCTTGTTATATACAATTATTCTGTTAAAAATTCATGATGACACAAAGGAATTACCACTATGGGGGGACAGGCAAACAATGATGAAAAAGATAAATGATGATGGCAGTAACAGGATATGAAGAAGATCACGACTATAGGAACTAATATGTAAAAAATATTTGCAGGACATATTAGCTGATTAGAGGATGATTATGATCCATTAATATTATGTAGATGCAAAATAACCAAATATAATCTTGTAATCTGATTCCATTCCTCTGTACAGTTAAATTAGATCTGTATAGTTTTTATAAAGTGCTTGAATTTGAGATGAGTGTGAAAAACAGGGAGTTTGCACCCTATTTCTTACAGCCTGTGAGACCCCATCTTTGCTGTGGAATACCCTCTGGCCAGCCTTGTTAAACAAATACATTCTAATGGCAGCAGGACTAAGGTTTCCTGGGATTAAATGCACTTTGCTTTTATAAACTGGGGGCAGCTAAGGAGTGTGGCCACCCTCTGAACACGTGAGAGCAGGCAGAAAAGAGACAAGACATTTTAGCTAATGAATCCTGCCAGTACAAGGATAAATGGGCACAAATTAGTCATGGGTAGATGTGAAGAGGCAAATCAAGACCACCAGAGCTGTGAGAGCCTGTGAGGACAGAAAGAAAAGGTGTGTTTCCAGCTCATGAAACAGAAACAGCAATGTAATTACCCCTTTGCCCACAGCAGTTTCTCATTTTATTTTTATTTCCACAGTGAGTACATATTTCCCTTAACATCAGTGACACCATTCTTCACTAATAGATTACTTTGCTAAGCTTCTGCAGACAAATAATTTCTCTTTTAAGAGAGTTCATATTTGCTGTTCCCTGCTTACCCTCCAGTTTTAGTGTTTATGCTCTTTTTCACACAGTTAGTTCACCCTTTTAGTGTTTTCCTCTGCTTCCTCATATGCCTTTCTCCTTTTTTCCTATTATACTGTTATTTCTTGATATCTGTTGGGTTTTTTTTCTTCTTGTTTCTCTTTTGGTTTATTTGTATTTTCTTTTTTATTTTTTTTTCTGTCTTTTTTTTTTTTTTTCTTTTTTAGCAAGGCCTTGCACCAAAGCAAATGAAATACAATTTTTTTGCTCAACGCTTTAAAAAGCAACTCTGTTATCATCATATAACAGCCTTAAAATTTACAAACATGGGACTGGAACAGCCAGGCAGAATGCATATTACTTCTTCAACTGATAAATTGTTTTAATTTCTTTTACTCTATTATTTTTATTAACTAAATCTATCAGTGCTTCAACATTCAGTTTAATTCCACACCAAAAATGCTCAGAGATCTTTCTTCTTTATGTTTACTGATGTCAGCTCATATGCAGCCAGCAAAACCCCAAAGTCCTCTGCTCCCCTTGGATCAAACACACAACGAAGCCCTTGTTTGCTGTCAGTATTTTCTGATACTTGCATAAAAACAGAAAGGTAAAGCCTTTGTTCACACCTTCCCAAACTGATGCATTTTTCAGGAGTGGAGAAAAGCTGAGGAAATATGGTTGTTCACTTCTATTTTTACTGATTCTTGATAGGACAAAATGCTCTCCAACTTTAGTTGTTTAGCCCTTCTATCCTGATTTCTTCCAGCACACCATTTGACTTTCAAATGGATTGATTACCATTCATACTATTTTGGGGCAAGAGAGTTTGGTGCACTCAAATGCTAAGTGAGTTCCTGGGCTATGTAAGCAAAGGTTCCTAAGATCCAGCTATGACATTCTTTCAGACTGAAGTTAGAATGTTAAATTCAGTAATACCAGATACAATCTCTATCTCATTTTAAAACGAGTATGTGAATTTATGCAAGCCCAGATAAGGTTGACCAGTAATCTTTGCTTCAGAGGGATTAGGTGGTCAGAGAGGAATTACTGCTTACTCTGAACACATCAAGAAGTATAAACTGTTAATAAATCAGCTTGTGTCAGAGCAAGGTCTCCTCTCAGGAGAGCAATGGAGACCTGGACATTCCTCTTCGGAAAGAGTTTTCCTACCTGGTTTTGTTCCAGGCAAGCATGAAATCCCAGTCCTTCAAAAGCCAGCTAAAGAGTGGCTTGATTTTACATCTAAAATCTTAACACTGATGAAAAATGCAAATGCAATACTGCATCAGCTATCACAATTGGGTTGAATTTGCTAAGTGTTTCAGAATGTTTTCAGAATGCTGAAAGAAAAATGGAGGAGTAGATTCTGAAGTATGTGTAACATATCATTTCAATGCTTCACTTCATGCTCTATTTTTACAACAGCTGAAATAATATTCAAATGTTCAACACAAGACTTATATAACTCCAAAATTAACTAAAATATTTTTTATTTAAATGTAACAACTAAAAAATCTTAACCACATGGCTTAGGCATTTTTCAGTTTGATCTCATCTAATTGTTTCTCCACCAGCCAGTGAATCTCCCAAACCCATTATTCACTCAACTCTTTCCATGAAATGATCTTTCATGGTGATGTATTAGAATGAAAAAATGAGGATCACTCACAAACCAAACCAAACTAAACCAAACCAAAGAAGTACTTTAAATTACCATCATGCTGTTAAAAACCTGTTACTATAGGTCTTTACTACAATAAGCAATGTGTTATTGCTCAGCCTGTAGCTTTGTTATGATAGAAACTCTTCAGGGCAGGGTATCTATAAAAAAGAACTGGGTGACATCTGTGCACTGGCCTCTCTGCAGCTGCTGGCAGGACTGGAGGCAGTGGGGAAATCCATCCCAGGGTGCATGGGAGAGGACTGAGAGCTGCACTGTGCAGCCAGCAATCAGGGAAAAAAATAGGAAAGAAAAGTGTAGAGAGCTTGAGGGGCAGAAAAGTGTGAGTAGAGGGGCAGAATCACCTCCCTTGACCTGCTGGTCATTCTTCTTGTGATGCAGCCCAGGACACTGCTTTCTGGTTTGCAAGTACTCATTGCTATTTCATGTCCAATTTTCCATTTGCCAGTATCCCCAAGACCTTCTCCATAGGGCTGTTCTCAATCCACTCATCCCCAGTCCATATAGATAACAGGACCCACGTGCAGGATTTTGCATTTGCCCTGTTAAACTTCTTGAAGTTAATAATTATCTGCTTTCAGGGCCATAAAAAGTAGGTACCTAAACCTTGGAGTCTTTAGTTACATTGGAGAAAATCAAAAGCTCCTCTGAATAAAGGCTAAGGTCCTAAGCTCTTCCAGCCTAGTAAACACCACAGTGGTATAGCTCAGAAGAAAAGGTGGTTTAAGTAGATACTCAGTAAAATCTGTTGACAAAGAAACCTTGATGCATAACCATTAACATGTGCCCTTTCTTGGCTTTTGAGTTTCATTGTGGTTTTGGTTTTTGCTTTGTTACAAAATTACAGTGATGAAACATTTCTGCCCTAGGGTGTTTATGGGGATTCATGGGCTAAACAGAACTTAAGGGTGTTTTGGTTCCAGAGCCACTGACCTTATTCCCAGACACACCATGTGGCCTGTGTGAAGAGCTCAGCAGTGTTGAGCTGGCCCCAGTCAGATCCTGGACAATTTGGGAAAAATTTTACAGGTAAGAGTTGGCCAAAGAATATCAGAGAAGTTGAAGTGGTATGAAACCCCAGACATAAAGCCCAAAGAAATGTAATCCCCAGTCAGCAACCCAGTCAAACGTTGGAGCGATGCTGATTTAGTGAATTTTCATTGCTACTTTCATCACTACCTGTAGCTTTTGCTAACAGGATTCCTGTTCAAACACTGATTGTGTTAGGAAAGGTTTAATGATAGAAAGTTGTTAATACTGTGACTTGAGAAAACCTGACCTGGTGACAGTGACCTTCCCAGAGGATGTGATTAAGTTCTCACTAAGGCAATTTCTAGCTTGTTTCCTGGCTTTTGGTGGAGCTTCCTGATAGCAACAAATATGTGGCAACTTTTATATTGGTGCTTGCTGTGGCAAAAATAAAGTCAGGTAAGGGAGGATACCTGTGCTCATTTTACCTGGGGCTTGCTAGTAGAGTACTTACCCTTTCAGATGACTTTAATTGGAATTTAGGCAAATTTTTTCCCTATCCATTTATTTATCTCTTTACAGAAAAGACACTCTGTGATCAGAGGCAAATGGCAAGTCACTGTTTCCTTCTCTGTATAGCAAGAGAAGGAAACCATTGTCAGGGAGAGCAAATCTTCCTAGTGTGAGTGCCCCACTGAGACACCTAAAGTAATGTTACATTAGTCTGAGTCAAAAAGACAGGAATTAAGTCTGAGAAGTTAATGTACTGTCCAGTAAATATATCTTGGACCACATATTAAAACATGTAGATAAATAATGAGCAGATAGTTCCTATGTGAGATCTTCAATACTGTGTATGTAATATTATCTATAAGCTCTTGTGCTTCTGCTGTGATGACATGAACAACATTTATTATGAAGCATTTATATGGCATAGAAGTATGAGGTAGAGCCATGGGACGACACGGAAACGCAATATGGACTGAATTAAGGTTGCAGAAGTAGCTTTTGAATGCTTGACTCTGTAACCTTTGTAGCCTTAATAATGTAATTTTAATGCATGCTATGTTTTATTTGTTTAATACCTCAGAGTAGATACATTTGGAATGAACTCATCACCTGCACTGAAGGAAGCAACTCAATAGGTCCTGACCCAGCATGGCCTGTTGTGATCAGCCTGTGTAAGGGCATATGCATCACCCTTAGCCCTCAGAGCTGATGACAGGGTGCAGAAAAATCCTCTCCTCTGATTCATGAAAGCCTAATTGCTCACTTTGTCATGGTGAACTTGTAACATGTCTCCTGCTCTTATTGCTTCTCAACAGTTTTCAGCACAGAAATCCCCTCTGTGCACTGTCACCATTCACTGCCTCGTGGTGAAGTCTGGGCTATTTCTGTTGGATTGCACTAGGGAATCTTATTTCTCCCTGGAGCTGCTTCCATCAGCTTCATGCTATTTCTATCTCCAAAGAAACAATTCTAAGCAGCACCCTTTCTACTGATATCAATCCTTTCCCCTCCTCCTCTCAAAGCTGGCAGTCATAGTTGACCTTGTGCCAAATTAAAATTCAAGAGGGTTACTATTCAAAGTGTTTGATACATTCAAACCTCCAGGATCCTCTGACTGGAATGTCATCCTAGATGTAAGCAATGCATTGCCAGCTCCTGAATTGCCCCAAACTCAGTGTGTCCAGAATCCTGAAGCAATGCACTTGTTTCAAGGCAGGTCTGTCAATTATAATATCAGTCTGCAGCAGGCTGTTATGACTTTATCGTCTTCGATGTCCTGAGTGAGTGCAGCAGTGGTTTAACAAGCTGCCTCCCTCTGCAGCCCTGTGGGCCATTTGTTTGGGTACAGACAGGGGAGGGCTGTTGTGAGGGGGATGGGGAGGAGAACACATTAACCTTCTCCATGCCTTGGCTAGTCCTGGACACCATGAGCAGAGTCTGAATCTAAAGAGCAGGATTTCCCTTTTGTGATCTTCTCACCATTGCTTTGAAGGCCATTTCACTTAATTAGGAGAATGCACTCAAATTATGTCCACATCAGTGCCATCATATGTTACCTCAGTAGCCCTCTAGAAAAGGTAAACATCATTAAACATAAACTTTCTTCACAAATGATATCCTGTCAGCAGTTATTTCATGCAATGTTCTCTTCCTTTCCTCTCTATTTACCTAATGACCCGGTGTTGTTATTTATACTACTTCTGTGTTGATTTATTCCACCACCATATGTTCACTTGCTTTAGATTTGATGATAATGATCTTTTGTGGTATATGCACTCCTGTGTATTAATTGCTGCTGAGATTTAGATGCTTGGTTTTCAGAAATAAAAAGGTAATTTATTTGCATTTTTTATAATTCAGAAATACAGTGTTTTTTTGCAAAAGGAGGAGGGGGAAAAAAAGCACTTTTATTTTAAAGGATTAATCTTTGAAATAGTATAGAACTACAGAAGAAAAAAACCCCACATCTGTCAAACATTCTCCATTGCAAACTTTGCATTCATGCTTCTGACTGATAAATGTAACTGGCAATTAACTTCAGAGGATATTTGAATAAATAGGTTGCAGAACCCGTGACAGGAAGAAGTCATCTAGGCAAATTTTTACATCCATCATCATGGAAAGTAACTTCACTTCTCACTGATACATGATGCTAGAATTCCTGTATATGATGGACCAGGTCATGCTAATATTTTAGGAATCACATCTGTCTGACACAATGGTCAAAGTTGGATTTTCTGGGATGGAAATTCATAACTGATGATATTCACCTTTTTTTTGTATTCTGTATTCACTTTGTTTTGCAGGATGGAGTGCCAAAAATGAAGACTTTGGCTCTAGAGAACAGGGTGCTCTTAATTCATTAATTCACTTTTAGAGAACACAGGAACATTTTTGGACAATGTTTTCACAATCTCATAAATCCTGTCCTTTATCAGAAACTACACATCAGAGATGAAAGGTAAAGAAAGCCACTTCTTTCCTGACTTTCCTGTGCAGAGTGAGGACGTCATTTTGGCTGATTGGACTTTTCAGAAGAATTTGATTTGTATTGGTAAGTTTGGCTCCTTATGACATTACCTAGGAATTCTGAATTGCTCTGCAGCAGTCATCAGAACTGCAGTATCCTTGATGAGTCTCTTTCCTTCACTGACCTAGCATTAAAAAAGCTGTCTGCTGTGTACCAGCCTGCTGGCTGCATCAGAATATAGATATTAATATCCTGATGTTGAAAACTGTAGCCTCAGAACAGAGAGGAATCAAAGCTGCAAGAATTAATTGAACAACTGAAACACCTGCTTCTGTTTTGTCTACAAAGGAAGTTTGGAGAAGAAAGAGTTTACCAGTAAAATCCCATATTTAATCATAAAGTGGTTTAGATAACTTAGTCTTGATCCACCAGCTGAGCTGAAAAACATTCGGAAATATTTTGATTTTACTCAACTGAAATAAAAATATTTTCTTTACAAAAAGGATTGTAAATGAAACATTTTAAACCCCAACAGTAACATACTAAGGTTTCAGTTTCACTTTTATTTCAAAGTATGAAATTAATTCAGGTTGGAAAGAGAATCCTGTTTCAAATGGTTTCATTTTGCACACCTTGAAGAGAAAATATGAAATTTAAAAGTTGACATTTTCATATCAGTGCAGATGACATTTATAAGTTCAGTGTAGATAATCTATATCTGGTGTATATGAAAGCCACATTTTTGTAATTTCTGAAAACAATGATTTTCTTTCTTTATTTTATTCCGGTCTACCTACAGCATAAATTTTAGATAGACTGAAAGCTTCACTACTGCTAAAAATGTGCCAATAATCAGCATACTTTTTTTTTAGGTTAATTTTTTAATCTTCAAATGAAACAGAAAAAATAATCTTTAGTGTTTTCACTTCTGAGGATACCATGGGCATCCCTTCTTTCAGTCATGGCCTGTGACCCCTGGTTGGTGCATTTATCTTCTCACTACAGTTGATGACAAGTACCATTGGAATGGTTACCCAAATGTGTGTTTGGAATCGGTACGTTTAACTGTTCTGATTTGATCATTTTTAGCTTACCTACTTGCAAGAGCGGGAACACTGGCTTTTCTGCAGGATGAAGGCATGGACTCCAGAGCCCAGACAGGGGATCTCTGAAAAAGAGGGAGCAGTCAAAGCCTGTCACCGGGATCCCTGACAGTCACCCCGCCAGTCTCGCCAGAGGAGCATTTCCCAACAGATCTGAGCGAGTGCCGCCTGTGCGGCCTGTGTTACCACAGGGCTCAGTCCCCTGAGGAGCAGCAGCGATCAGTGCGGGGCCCTCCCGCCCCGCTGAGGGCAAAAGGGGCTCCCAGAGCCAGGGCTCCCGCGGGCTTTTGAACCCGGTGACACCGGCCCCGCCGCTCCGCTACCTGCGGGAGAAGCCGCGGCCTCGGTCCCCA
>JANHGL010000002.1:0-68399 GCA_024611195.1 Ceyx melanurus | reverse complement strand
GCTAGCTGAACCTGAGTCAGCAGTGTGCCCAGGTTACATGGAAGGCCAGTGAGATCTTGGCTTGTATCAGGAATAATGTGGCCAGCAGGACTACAGATGGGATTCTGCCCTTGTGCTCAGCACTGGTGAGGCCTCACCTTGAGTGATATGCAGTTCTGGGCCCCGCACTTCAAGAAGATCTTGAGGTGCTGGAGCAGGTCCACAGGAGGGAGACGAGACTGGGGAAGGGACTGGAGGGAGCTGGGGCTGTTCAGCCTGAAGAGGAGGAGACTGAGGGGGGACCTCATCACTCTCTACAACTACCTGAAAGGAGGTTGTAGGCAGGTGGGGCCGGGCTCTTCTTCCAGGCAGCCAGTGACAGGATGAGGCCGTGGCCTGAAGCTGCACCAGGGAAGGTTTAGGTTGGACATTAGGAAGTACTTCCTTATGGAAAGGGTCACTGCAATGGACTGCCCAGGGATGTGGTGAAGTCACCATCCCTTGTGGTCTTTAAGAAAAGATTGGCTGTGGCACTTAGTGACGTGGTTTAGTGAGGTGTCGTGGTGTCAGGTCTTAGGCTGGGCTTGATGATCTCAGAGGTCTATTTCAGCCTCAATAATTGTGAGATTCTGTGAAGTCTAAGAGCCTGCAAGATGGTAATGCTCCAATGTGGAGTTGGACATCAGGTCTTCTGTCTTCATCAATAAAAGCAAACTGTGGGTGAGCTGAAGGGCTCTGCAGGGCTGTGTTTTGTCCCTCCAAAGCAACTCACGTGTTACGTGGTTAGGGAGCCAAATAAGCTTGAATTGGAAACACATGCAACATACTAAATGGGCCTGAGAAAGTGACTTTGATTGAAAAATGTCCATATCCAAGCCTTTTGCAAGGTTCAGAGGAAAGTAATTTTTATAAATACTTGGGGTTTTGAAGAGTGAAAGCTCTATTATTTGTACAGTTGTTTGCAATAATGCTTTTAGAACAAATCTCTGGATTAATCTTTTCCATAAAACACCAAGAGAGTTGTCTTTGATAAAACCAACTGGAGAGCTCCCATCTCCCTGTTCTCCCAGACAGGGAGCTGGGATGAGAAGACCTGCTCATGTATGATAACCAGGGTACTTATGAACATTCTTAAAGCAAGTATTAATGTGAATATTTTAATGATATTTTAAATCAAGGATGACATATTTTTGCTTCTGTGCTATTGCTATAATTTCTCTGATTTTTTTCTTTTTTTCATTAACTAATTTAGAGAAGTGTTGAAAGCTTTTTTTAAAGAAGCATGTGTCATATCACTTGGATGATAATGCTGAATTTCTTCCAGAATCTAATCTAACAATTCAGTTTTAGCTCTGTTCATTACCTGAATAGATAACAAGCTTGTCCATCAGCCATCACAGCTCTTGTATATTTGAAACACATGTTGATGGTTGAAAGGTAGCTTAGAATATCCATAAGGAGCAAAAAGCATGATTGAAGAAGTGGGTGGTCACAGGCACATAATCAATAGGGCATGGAGGAAGGAGGTCATTTTTATTTCCTAAAATATCTTGTTCATTTATATGTGAATCAGACATTCATTAGCATTTAAATGCTGTGTGACATTTAAGACACTCCCCTATTTCTATGAGATTTTGACACAATTTCATTGAATATCTTTTTATAACCTGAATCTATAAAATTATTTTAACCATTTCTACATTCTGTCAGCTGTGAGTGAACTGTCAAGGATTTAGAGACTTGGTTTTATTTAAACACTCAAATGTACACAGTTACAAGGAACTTAAACCCTGGTTTGGGCCTGAACAAGGCAATAGCTGTGGCTGAGGAACCCTCTGCAGCAGAAGGTGTGAAACTCTGTAATACATTGTGCCTTCTGCAAGCAACTTCCAAACCCTAGTAGGCAAGGCAGAAAAAGGATGGAAGAAAATGCAATACTGAATCTACCTAAAAGCTGAAGGGAGTGTTTCAGCTCCTCAGAGGTCAGGGGGAAGCCTGCAGTAGACTCTCTGAATGTTAAAGCTTCTATTTCTAGATTCCTCACCCCAGCTATGAAACCTTTATGCTGATTTAAATTTTACTGGGAGACCTGATACAGAAAGCAGGTAAAGTCACGGAAAGGAAAATAACAAGTTACATCTTAGCATTTGTATTGAGTCTTATATTTTGGACCTGATATCTATTTGGAAATATTCTTTTCTCAAATCAAGAGCTCTTCTCTGGGTGTCCTACTAGCACCTAGGCAGAGGTACTGTTGTGCCAGGGCACTGTTTAGATCTGGGTTTGAGGCAGTGAGAAAAGCCTGGCCATTTTAATCATCATCTGCTAGTTCTTGATTTAAATTCAGCCTGTTGAATTATCAACTCCCCACAAACAGTATCTGCTTAAAGCTGTTCTTTAATGCATACGAAGGCTTCTGTCAGGGTAGGTCTAAGACATCTAATGCTTGGTTTACACGGGTCTGTTATCACTTCCCTGTGTTTAGGATCAGCTGGGTTGTGTGCAGGGGGGGCAAAAAAGTGAAAGGACCATATTCCTTTGCTTTATAAGGAGTGACAAAGAAAACAGCTACAGCATAATAGACCTTGAAGTGTATCAGCTGCAGCACCTCTTGAGGGAGGCTTCAGCAGGTTCCCTCTTATCAGCTACCCACTTCTGCCCCTCTGCCTCGCTACAGCTGTGTGAACAAAGGATTTGCTTTTTCCCTGAAAGTTCTGAAAATGAGAAAAACAAAGCACCTTTTGAGGTCAAGCCAAGATTTATTTTATCTTCCGAGTGAAACAAGGGTTTTTTAAAACAACAACAACAAAAAGCCAACAAAACAAACACTTGAGCTTAAACAAAACATTACTTTTGCCAGGGAATAAAACATGCTGTTTTCAAGCCTTCTCTCTTTTTTTTTTTTGAAGTGTCTTAATTAAAAGCATTTTTAATTTAAAACCAATCAAAGCTTGCTTTTGTTTATTTCTAATCTCAGACCTATATTATTTTTTCCAGTTGTTTTAACTTAGTTAAGAATTTTGTTAATGCACATTTTGAAATCATAGAATTGTATTAGTGTACCTAAATTTGTGGGGTTTTTAATGTCAAAATCCAACATATCACCCACAGGTTGCAATATTGCATGTACTTCTGGTCCACTCATCTCTGCTTCCATAGGCACTGATTCTGACTGATCCAGTAACTGGAACTATCTGCCAAAAAAACCCTCCCACTTCAAAAAACAAATATCAGGTCTCTTTTAAAGTAATAGGAAACTTTTGGTCCATCTTCTGACCTTTTGCTGCCAGTAACTGAAAGGTTTTGATATTGAAGTTCCTGCAGTATCTTGAATTTCTGCTCCATGACTCTTCTTCATAGAGTCCCAGAACAGGCTGCCTGCAGAGCAGAGTAGGATTATTGAAGCAGGCAACTGAATTCCCTTAACTCATTATTAAATCCCTAGTATAAGAACACAAAAGTAATGTAGACAGAGTAAAACAGCAGCAAAGATTTAAATTTTTTAAAGGGTAAAAGCTAAACTTTAAAAAAGGCCCTACTAACACAAATCAAGGAACTGACTCTTCCTCAGTTCTTCAGAAATCTGGTCTACCCAGTGCTAGGATTTCTTGGTTTGAGGCTCACATGCAGCCTGCTTTGCCTCTTCTCTCCAGGTGTGAGGCTGTGCACACCACTGTAGGATTTTCTATCATCCTTATTAGTCTTATAGGAAGCAGCTGCTCCTCTGTCTGAGCAGCAAGCAGGTTGCCAGACAGCCTGAGGGGAGAACCATCTGACAGCCACATTTTGTTCTCAATAGGTCTGTGACTCATGCTTTCAGGGGAATACAGGCTAGGTGGGCTTTGCTTCTTTTGTGCAGATGACAGATGTGGTTTCATTTCCTACTGCAGCTGGACAACTGGTACAGTTGTATTTCTTTTTTAAACAACCCCCTTAAAACTTAATTAGCTGCATTGTTTCATTTATTGGTAATATGTGTTTGTGAAACATTACACAAGAGATATTTCTCTTTAGCACCTTAATATGAAATCAATTACTTACATCCACTTTAATACAGTCACAAGAAAATGATTGTGAAGGAGCTTCCTAGTGAAGGTTTTCAGTGGCTTTAAGCAAAAAGGAGAAAGGTACATTATTATTTGTATTCTAGTTGTGCCCATGTGCCCAGAGTGTGCTCAGCACTGAGTTGATTCTCCAGGACAGCTTGCAGCCCTGTCAGGAAAGGCACTGTGGGAAACAGGCTACAGGGGTGAAGGGTTGTGCTCAGGGGCAGCCAGCAAAGCCAAATATAAGCACCCAGTGTTTGATTTCCTTGCTTCATATTGACTGCCTATAAAAAAAATAAAATTCTCTTTCAACAGAAAAATAAATGCCTGACAATCGTAAGGAAAAGTGAAGTGCAATCTAGAGAAACCAACAGAAACAACCTTTTTGCTCTTTGAATCAAAAGACTTCTTTCATTCCCAACTTTGTGCCATTTCCTCAATTCTTGTCAATACTTCAGATCTGTCTCTCTATTTTTCTCAGAAATAGTATTTTACATGTATATAACTAAAAATTGCACTTTACCAAGTTTTTTTTTCCCTGAACTAAACCCTTTCCTGTGTTTTCATTTGTTCTCCTGCTTGCTGCATACATTCTTTGGCCTGGAACCATTTCTTTGCCATCTGAATTATAAAATCTATACATTTCTATAAACTGGCATAAGTAGTGTGTTTAAGGTAAATTCTGAATGCTCCTCTTTGGCTAATGAGATTGGCCATTAGAGATGAGACCAAGAACTGGGTTTGACTTTCAGTGGATCCAGCTCTTCAGGTGACTGAACTGCTCAGAATTGTCCCAACTGTGGATTACACATTCAACACTGATCTACTGAAAACAAAGCAATGAAGCAGCCTTGTCAGTGCAGCCCTGGTCTAGAATAGTGCAGGAGAAAGAAATCTGCATTAAAAAAATTGCTGTGAATAATAAGAATTCAAAGCATTGTCAGGTCCACTGATGTTATTTTTACTTTAAATAGCGTTAATTAGGAAACATAAGGAAAACCTAATGATGACTGTTTATTAATGTAAGTTCACATTTACACATCTAAACTGCTTCTGAGTGTCTCCCACTCTCCCACTGCGTCAGAAGAATGAGTGGGCTTAGTCAGTGTTAGTGTAGAAAAACACCCATTTCCTTCTTTTCTCACTGTGCTCAAGGAAGATGACCAGGAGTACACACCCATTCTCAGCCTTTTTTTTTTTTTAATTTATGATTAATGCATATGTTTAAAAATATGGAGTGACTCATGATTTACCTTCTCAGCCTTAATTTTCAACCCTGTTCCTCACTTCAGACAATGATTTTCAAGATGAAGTAGATGTAGTATTATGTAAAGCAACAGTGTTTTAAGATGTCAAAGTATAGAGTCAGGGCCATACACTAGATCTAGAACAGATGCTCTCTGTTGGGACCTTGCTGTAGTTGTGAAGAGTATTTGATGCATATCCTAGCAGCCACCTAGTTGTATTTACCTATCCCTTGTTCAAGATGTCTCCCTCAATGCCCACAATAATCAGAAAAAGGAAATGTCAGGCTCCAGTCAAAGAGTTAAGATTTTTCAACCATCATAGCTGTACATAAAAAGGAGTTTTATTAAGCTAATAGATGGACTATTAACTCATTAAGTTAAACATAATATTTTTATGTATATAGCTTTCACACTGCTCAGTGTTATAAATGGAGTGATCAGCATATCAGTGAGAAAAAAGCTAATGGTTCATGCTGATGTCCTTACAGCTCAAGCAGCAGCAACTGTGGGTTAGTGCTTTTCTTTTTCATAGGATAGGCACCATCTGAATATATACATTGGCATGTAAATGCATTCATGACATTATTATAATGACATTCCAGGGCAGTTTTTTTGTTTGGAAGCTCTGAATACAGTATTTTAAATACTCATTAAAGAGAAGATATGACAGCTAAACTTCTTGCCTAGTAGTTAGAGCACTTCTCCTGCATTGGGAAACTGGCTTGAGCAAAGCAGAGAGGCAATCATGAAATTCTGGACAGGTTCCCTGTGCTCCATCAGGCTGTGCAGCAGAGGAAAGTCTCTTTGAAATACTCCTAAATATAAAATATAAAAATATTCACTGTCAAAGAGCAAAAGAGAATGACCCCATGACTTTGTCTTTGACTACAAACATCAGACAGAGATTTTCTGGAGTTCCATTCCCTTTGCCAAATGGTACTGCTGCAGCTGGAGCTGTCTGCCCTGCTCTGAATGTTTGCACAGTTACACAGAGGCTGTGAATTTCAGTCTCCTCACTCAGATGAAGGAACTGAACCTGAATGTCTTTTTCTGTCTTTTTTTTTGGTGTATCTTGCTTGATTCTTCAGTTCCTTTATTGTAGGTAAGTGAGTTTCATGGACATGTGCAGATTGTGGAACAACTTCACTTGTGCTCAGTAATATCTCTGCTTGATGAATGGATTTGGTGATTTCAGGATTGATTGTTTCATGGCTGGACACAATGTTTTGTTTTAGGGGAGCTCTATTCACTTTTCCATCACAGATTATCAATCACATCTTTCCTTTGAGGCAAAGAAAAGCAGCAGCACTTATAGCTACTCAGATTCTCCATGGGCTCTATGCTATCAGACATGGGTTAGGGGGTTCTTTATGTTTTCTTCATTTGTTCCCAGATACATAAAAAAAATTAGAGTCCTAAATTTGTCATAGGATTAAGTCCAAAGGAGAACTGTTCAACATAATACCAATAGCAACCAGCAGAACTCTGCCTCTGAAGAGATCAATAAAGGCAAAAAGGAAACAAAATTTTCCTCATTTTTGAGTGATCCCAGGGTGAGATTGAGTTGATTTGATGGTAATCTGTATCTAATGGTAATCTGTATTTGTTTAATGATAATCTGTATCTAATGGTAATCTGTATTTATCTAATGATAATCTGTATCTCATGGTAATCTCTGTCTATCATGGTAATCTGTATCTCATGATAATCTGTATCTCATGGTAATCTCTGTCTATCTCATGGTAATCTGTATGTATGTCATGGTAATTTATATTCAAATCTTTCTCCACTGGCTGCAGAAGGAATCAGGCACTTCATTACATGCCTAAGATTTCCCACACATTTCACACCCAATTTAAACATATAAAATAGATGTGAATAACACCAAAAGAGGTAACTACTTACCTTGAATACTGTTGTGTTTAGCTATCAAGAATTCTTAAAGCAGCATCTTGGATACATGTGCAATCCCATGGCATTTCTAATGAATTCAAGCATAAGGTGGCTTTCTGTACAGAGAAATATTTTCACATCAAAAGACAATGTAGCCCAAATATATCCAAGTATAAACTTAAAATTAAAAGTATTTATAGGCTTTATATCTGCAAAGGATTTGTTATTACTTTATTAGAATTTGAGGATAAAGAATAAATGAACAGGGTTCCACAAAATGTACAGCAATTAGACCCTTGGATTTACTGATTGGTGCCATTGCTGAAATGAGTGTCCAAATCACTATTCCTGATAATTAAACATCAATATTTGATTAACCTGAATGTCCTGAAATCACTCTTCTTCCTCCTTGAAAGGAGTCCTCAAAATATTTTTAGGGTTTATTATTCTCATGCTAAGTGCATGTGGTTGGAGATACATGTTCAGTACTGAGATTGAAAAGAGTGAGAGAGAATTCAGAGTAGAGCAGACTGTTAATATCCAAACTGAAGGAAGTAGTTCTATGACTAATGGATATGACCACCAGTTTGAAATCTCTAATGTGCATTTATTATTTGTAAACAGAGGAAAAAATAAAAGTTTTCATTAGATACAGCAAACTGGTTGTGATTCTGACCAACCTTGCATTTAGGTAATATCTCTGAAAGTATTTGCTCATAGGTACTTACCTGACTCCCCAGTCACCACAATCTTTGTACCTTGCAAACATTAATGATCACTGAAATTATTCTCCCTAAATTATATGGTCTCTGAACTGGCTGCAGTATTTTTTTATTGTCATTGCTGATTAGAAGTTTTTGAACCTGCATTTTATTTTTTTCTCTACCCCAATAACTGACCTTGAGTACTTGTTCAAGACATTTTTAATTAATCTTGGATTCAAAATACAATGTCTGCTCTAGTGTCCTCACAAACTGACCTCACAAAATGCTAAATCACAAATGAACTCATTAGCATTCAGAACCATCGCAGACAAACAAAGGAGGGACAGGACAGAAAATAAAGGGAAAGATATTAAAAGAAGAGCATTGTGGGGAGGAGATTGAAGAAAATAATTTCTTAAGTGGACTGGAGAGAGGGAGTAGGTGAAGGAGGCCACTCTGTAGCAGAACATCTTTGCAATGATCTGTCATTTGGCAGCTTGAGTGAGACTGCCTGTAGAAATTTTTCATTTTATGTTGAATGCAAGGACTCATTGAGAAGCAGATTTAAACAGGGTGAGAAGCATACACAACAATCTTCATGGGCACACAAGGAACAAGCAGGTCTGTCTTCAGCATAACACTGCCAAAGTTTTAAATCTTTTCTTCTTTTTTCCTTAATGGTGTTTTTTCTCCTTCTTCCTTAGCTGAACAGCCTAGCAGCTTTTCACTTCAGTGACCTGTTATAACAGTCCCCATCCTTAAAAAACAGTTTTATAACTCTACTTATTATAACACCTGGGATGTGTTAATAAGTGTCTGGGACCACACCAGCAGCCTTGATTTTGGTTGCTTTTCTGGGAGGGGAGAGAAAAGAATGTGAGAAAAATAGAAAAAAAATAATAGCTCCTGGTTCAAAATGAGTTATTTGATTAATGATTAAAGACTGATTTCTGTTGTTTGGCAATCAGAACATTTCAGGAGTACATTATACACAAAGTATTCAACTGCAGCTCAGGGTTGGAGTAATTTTAAAATACACCAGCCTAGTTGCTAAGATATTCATCAGGGAGGTGATGGGAAGCCTGACCTCCAGATTCCTGCTCTAAGAATTATTTTTACTTTTACCCAATGACTGCCTAATGTAAAATGTATAAACAGTGATGGGAACAGTTACCAGAGTTCAAGACTCTCCTGCTGACCTAAAAGTTACATTGGGCCATCTGTACAGAGTGCTTCTATTTCCTTTTTTTTTTTTTTCTTTCTTTCCTTTTCCTGTGAATCTTACCTTTTCTATTAGTCAATAGGGAACATTTCAGCAGGAAGGGTGGAAGGTGGCACAGTGAAGACATATGGTGCTTAAGACTTTTGAGGGCATGTAAATAACATGCATTTGAATCTCTTAGGATGGAGTCTGAGGCACTGATCTAATCCCCAATATGGAGTGTTGGCACCACTGATTCATCTTGCCCTGAACTGACTGAAAATGGCTCTGGCTGACAGAGTTTGGATTTCCCTCAG
Organism: Ceyx melanurus; assembly: GCA_024611195.1. Classification (NCBI taxonomy): domain Eukaryota; kingdom Metazoa; phylum Chordata; class Aves; order Coraciiformes; family Alcedinidae; genus Ceyx; species Ceyx melanurus. Next base: position 59,012 of record JANHGL010000002.1, on the reverse strand, counting down.
TGCTTTAGTTACAACTGTAGTCAATCTCACAGGCCAAAACTCGTCCTGTCACCCTGATGGAAAGTAGCACAACATGACTTGTGTCCCCAGGACAAAATCCCATCCTGGGTCATGGCAACTTCATCCACACTGCTGCTTAGGAGCACTGCAACATTTTGCCTTTACTTCCCTGGGCCTCAACAACGTGCATTTGTGGCAGTGAAATGCTAGGGCTCGTTGCATACCCGTGGGCTGTTGCTAGTAGTTTAGTAGTAAAGATACTCCATTTAGTGGGCATGGTGCTCATCCAAACATGTTTTCTAGGTCTGACCTTTTTGAGAACTGAAAGGTTATTACACCTAGGGTTTGGATGGGATCTACTTCCCTGGCTGTTCACAGCACAGTGCTAGCTGTTTGATTTTTCTTGATGGGAATTTTGGATTCAGATGGTTAAAGAGATGCAAGTTTCATTTATCTACCATTTATCTTTCAGGCCTATGGACAAAAACACATTTCTAGAAATGTATTCTTATGACAACTCTGGCTTAACAGTAGCTAAATTTTCTATTCTTGTTAGAAAACGATGAATACATTGTTTGCTAAAAAACAAGAGTGGTCTTGGGGTAGTGGAAAATCAGAGGACAAGATTGTTCAAAACTCTAAATGAAATAAGACAATATATTCCTGAAATACAGTAGTGTGGTTATTTTTGTAATATTATTTATTTCTAAACTTCTCTCAGCTTTCATAAAACTGAATTAGGAAAGATTTAGGACTTGGTTATACATATATTTTTTTTAATTTTTATTTATTTATTTATTAGCTAAGAATGAACCTCTAAGGGTCGATGTTTTCTTTATTCCCAGAAGAAAATCCTCAAGCTACATTTTTCAGTTTCCCTCTTGGGGCCAATTATGTAAAGGGCATCTACCCTGTGTTTCAGAGGCTACAATTATCAGTTGCCAAGCTTGCTCACATGTTCAAAGGAGGCTCTGCACATGTGTTTGTGTTAATTTTCAGCTTTCATGAGCACACTAATTCAAAGAAGGGCTATCTGAGTCAGTGTTAAAGTTATATTCCCTCACCCTTCTTGTACAGCAGATTGGCTTTGTAATTCTTTAACAGCCTCCTCAGTGAACAAAACACATGATATACTTTAGTAATTGTCTGTGCTAGTCTGACAGGTCTCAAAAAGTATATAAGAAAAGGGACCAGCATGAAAAAGGAGCCTGGGAAAAAAGACCCATCAGAGTTCTGTACTGATTTGGTCTCCTTGGAGTGAATATAGCTGTCATCATGGCCCCTGTAGAAAATAAGCATTAAAAAAGCCAGCTGGAAATTATTTCTCAGGATATCATTTATAGCACGAGGGGATTTTCTTTCTAAAGCACTGTTATTCTTTTTTTAAAAAACATTTTGTTACATTTGTGTATTAGCTTTTGAAAAATCATAGGAAAGTGTCATAATTGCTAATTAGAAAGCAGTTAGAGAGACATTAATGAAACTCTTACATTGGTCTTTTATGCAGAGAATTGATGAGGTTTTTTCCTAGGCAGACACAGTTCTCAGACAGATTCATTAGCTGGTCTCTAACATGCACAATACAGTTAATGAGCAGAACATACATGCCATTTATTCAGCTATATCAAGTGATATTTATGTATTTGGGGAACAGTCTACGAGTTATATATAGTTATTATATGAACAGAAAAAGTTATACATTTTTAATGGGTATGAAAGTTAAATTTTGGAAGAGATTGTCAGTTTGCTTTATAAATTCATCATAATTTCATAAATTCTTCATTACTTGACTTTTTTTTCACCTCAAACTAATGACTAAATAAATCTTTAAAATATGTGCTTAAATTCAAGTTCAATACACCAAATGCTGGGTAAAAATCATCCCTCTTCCCATTGCTCTCCAGAATAGCAAACTGCATGAGCATAAAGTTGTTTTCAGTCCTTAAGCTTTTCAACAAGATGATAAATAGTCTGGTAAGTGATACAGCTGGCAACTGGTACCAGTAACAGATCTGGTGTATATTGTCACAAATGCAATTGTAAGTCCAAATTTGGCTTGGTGGGGTCAAACCTTGGGTGCTGTAAATTACCACAGCTGCATATGGAATTAAACTAATTTTTACCAGCTAAGATTTTGTCTCTATTTTTTCACCTCATTTATGGTTATGTTGTGATTATTTTTCATCATAGATGCACATAAATCAGATGTGCTATACAGATTCATGATTAACAGTCAACACTTGCATTGTATTTTGTGCTCAACAATAGCACCACAACACTCTAGTCTGTGGTGTAGCTATGAAAAGGCTCATTTTGATCCTCACTCCTAGACATACCTGGTTTGCAAAGAAAAACCTTCCCTTTGATTCTTCCCCTAAACATCCCATAATGAGTCATGCATATTCCCACAATCTCTTTAAAATATAATGTAAATTCCACACAATCCCCAAATGCCCTTGCCCTGCTTCCCATAAAGAGTCCTGTATTCCTATAGGCATCAGCTCTCATCATTCTGCAAGTGGTTCTGGTAAGGGACTAAGTTTGTTTGAACCAGTTTTTGGGTTTCACATCAAGGATGATGGTCTGAACATTGTCCTAGTGTATGCTCTTATTTTTTTTCTTTATGCTTTAGTCTTTTCATCAAATGGAAATCTAAATTTTCACTTCAGAGAAGCTCTTCCACTTGGCATAATATCATTATTGCTATGAAAACAATTATTTGTTGGAACAGAATGAGAATGTTAGGGAAGTTACCTTGGAGGCTCAGACTACAATCCCTCTTCCCATGAGTGCAAAATTATGTGTAAAAAGCAAGATTCAAAGCAGCACACACCAGGACCAGCACTTGTGGGACTCTTCAAGAAAGTAGAAATCAAGTAAAATAATTTATTTCTGTGCTTCCTGGTAGGATTTGTTTGCTTCAACTGCTACTGTGCTGAGTGTAAATCAGAGAGTCTTAGAATGTTTTGGGTGGAAGGGACTTGTCAAGGTCATCTAGTCCAATGTCTCTGCAGTGAGCAGGACCATCTTCAACTCCAGCAGGTTGCTCTGTGCCCTGCCCAGCCTGACCAGAAGTTGCTCTCTGTTGTGCAAGGTGAGATGTGACTGAAGGTTATTTCTTCTTGTGTGCTTCCTACCAAAATTTTTGGTGGTGAATTCTACTTGAAGTTTCAAAATAGCGCATGGGTCTGTCAGCAATTAATGGATCAGTGCATGGTTGAGGGCAGAAATACAGGTACCATCAGGGTCTATAGTCGTCTTAAATGTATTCCTAAAGTTTGGCAGTAGACAAAAGGTAGGTCTTAAAGATCTCCCACTCAATAAAATCCTAGAATCATCTCATCATGTGTCTCCAGTGAGCCAGGCCACCATTATAAAGCTCTGGTGGTACTGTGAGTACCCTAAGGTGTTGGCATTCGAGTAAATAGCATTAACAATTCAAGAAAACCTGAAAGCAGTAAATAAAATTCTGTCCAAAAAAGAAGCTAATTTTATACCAGTGTCATAGAGGCATCCAGCCATAGCCATCTAGAAATGAATACACTAGAAAATAAAGACAGATGAGATAACTTTAAATATTTTGCTTTGGTTCCAGCAGGTGTCTAGATATTTTGGACAGCGTCTCTTATTCTCTTTCTGTGGAGTATTAATTCTGCAATGTTGTGCAGGAATCTCTGTCTTCCACACACCTTGAATCATGTCTATTTCTATTCAAAGTCACTATAGCACACATGCCTTTTTTTTTTTTTTTTAATCTTGATCAAACGATGCCTGAACAATTCAAAACTCAGCACAGATCAAGGGAGGCAGCATGGCTAAAAATATCACAAGCTCTGAAAACACACGCGTTTGACTCTGCAAGGTGTGACTTCAAAGTGAATCAACCCTGTTCTTAAGGTTCCTGAACTCTGCTAGCTCTATTTCTTAGTATTAATTGAAAGTAAAAAGTGCACAAAATTAAGTTGCTAAGAATTGAGGCTTAATGGGTTCAAAGTTTCACCCATAGATTCCTGTCACTGACAGAGCCAGGTAAGATTTTCTACAGCAGCTGATAATCTCAAATGCTGCAGATTCTGATGTGGTGGTTTAATGATGTTTACTCTTTACAGAAAGCACTGCCAACTTGATTTCTAATGATTTGGCTCCTTTAGGACATGATGTGATAGCAACTTCTTTTTTTTTTCTGCTGTTATTTTCTTCTCTATTAGTAGCCTTTCTACGTGAAGGCAAAGTTGCCATCACTTCTGTGGTTTGATCTGCAGAGCTGTAATGAGATGTGGGTGCTATTAGCTGCATCTATCGGATGTTTGGATCTCTCCTCTAATACCAGCTAATGGCCAGATAGTACCATTGATTACTGGGAAGAGTTGCCCATTGATTTCACTAGACTGTCTGCTGGAAAATCGATAACATAATGTGGCCCAAATTTCAATGCAAAAATTCTACAGCCCATTTTATTTGGAATACAACTGACTGTGTAGGGCAAATTACACGTTAGAGTATTTTAAGTGCCTGCTCATTGTGAACTGACTACATGTGAATGGCTTTAGCACTCAAGTATGGAAAAGAGTATCACACACTGGGGTCTTCCTCCTTCTGACTTGTGCTGTCAGTTACACTGGTGCAAAGTGGCTAGAATCTGCTACTGTTCTGCTCTAGGCTTTTTCCATTCTCACTAGAAAAGATGTCTTGGGGATGTGTACACCAAGGGTTAACTGAGAAATTCTATTTTATATGTTATTTCTATGCTAATTTTCGAAAGGAGAGAGCATTTCTGTAATGCACTCCTGCTGTACCATTCCTCTTCAGGAGTGATGATATCAACTATCAGCTCCAAAATACCTGCTTTATTCAGCATCTAAAGAGGAAGGATGATCCAACACTAAGGGATGCTCTCCTTTCCATAGCCCAAGTTCAGTTACCTATTTTTGTGCAATTTGTACAATGCCACTGAAGCCACACAAAGCAATATTCCACACGAGTAGTAGGACATCTCTGAGCTAGTGTTCTGAGATGTGAATGTGAACCCTGGAAGTTTCAAGACATTTTTAAAGGAATACACTTAAGATATATTTAAAATATATTATTATGGATCTTGCCATTCTTGAAAGTCACTGCACAGCCAAACATCATCTCAGCAGTCTGAGCTTCACATTCACATCTGTGAAATGAAATTAATAATTCTTTGCTATCTCACAGTTATACTGTGAGGAAAATACATTTAAGACAGTGTTACCTAAATACCAGGATAATAAGGGTGCTGGAAATCCTGGGAATATTTAGCCATGATCATTTGATACAGCACTTTAACTCAACATAAGGTACAGAAAATCTTAAGCCTTTCCCTTGCAGAGTTTAGTCTGGCTCTGTCATGTCATGAGGACATTTCATTGCATTCTTTTCTTCTGTTTTGTGGGTGAATGACTCCAGCTGGTGATGGTGTTTTCAGAACCTAAACTTTAAGCATCTGCAAACAGTTTGTTTGCCGGGCTACCCTAGCTTTTACAATCCAGACTCAGGCTCTACCCCAGTTACCACATGGCACTGTCTTGTTGGGTTGTTTTTTTTTTTAATTACTTAAATATTATTGCTTCCTTTTGAGTAGAAGATGCTATGCCAATGTGGGTAGGGAGTCAATTGAGTCTTTTCTTTGCATCCCAGTGATGCAAGGCAGGATTTAGTGGACTGCTTAGAGGCAAAGTCTGTCAGACATATTTCTGAATTGACAAAAGTAAAAAAAAAAAAAAAAGAAAAATAAACCAAAGTGTGCTCTGCTCTCTGTTAGGAAGGATGGAAGGATTTGAAAGACCAAGAGCAGCAAGGAAGATTCACTGTTATGCTGTCTATGTAGCACTGGAAAATATCAGATCTAACAGCCTGCTAGCAATTAAAATTGTGGAGTCATTCCTATTTTTCCAACATGATGAAGCACTGAGTATGGATTATTTGTTTTAACCATAACTTCTTAATGATTCATTTTTGCCTTACCAGAAACCATTATCAGAGCAGTCAGCCTTCCAAAAGAAAATAGCCCATGACAAAGGCAAAGTTAAAAAAAAAATCTTAGAAAGGAAGTGAGATGAGGTGATGACAGAAGGAGAGGGGTGTTTGGGGTAGAGAGAATGGTGCCAGAAATTGTATATACACTCCCTTTTCTGTAGGAGAATCAGACTGAGTGGGATAACCTCTTCTCATGCAGTGAGAGAAGACAACTGTTTAACCATGGGTTTTGGGCAGTCTTTAGATCTGCCATGGTCCTTTGACACAAATTTTCAATCAGTTTTGAGAACTGTCCTTTGCCTTCACTCAAACAGCAGTGCAGAGCAGCCCAGCACTGAAGACACTGTCACAGCACACTGAGTTTTGTTTATGGCAACAGGTAAATACCAAAGGTGATGCACAGTTTCACACTTTGATGACACTAATTATAGTCAGTTAGTTATTTAAAAGTTAGCCTCTAGCAAAACACTTAAAACATATGTATGGATGATGGAGACTTCTTCAGATTCAGTCTCAGACAATGAATAACTAAACATAGCAATGAATAAGTAAACTTAGCCCGAGGCAACATATTTTCCTAATGTTATAGTCATTACTGGATGATAATTACTTTTCACACTCTTGAGTGAGTAAGATTTGTGATGCTTCCTTCTGGACAGCCATATTTTAATAGTCTTGTCAGATCTATGCAAGGAAAGGTGTTAACAAAGGCATGTTAATGGCATACCTGTCCTTCTGACAGCACAGAAAATGCTTCTGCATTTGGACTAAGCAGGTGAGCTCAGGCATTGGGATGTCATTCTAAACTGCACTCTCATCCAGAGCTTTCCAGTCTACAGAAAGCATCTACATATACCTTTCCAACTGAAAACATTGCCATTATTTTTCAATTCTTAACTATTTTAAAGTTTCTCATGTTAGACTGTACCAGCTTCCCAATGGTGAAATGAACAGAACAGCAGCATCACTGACCTGCCCTCAGAAATGTCGATGGATTTGATACAACCTGGAAGAAAAAAAAATCAACTTGAAACCAAGAAAATTTCAATTCATAAATAGGTGTGTCAGCGAGAGATATATATGAATGAAATTATGATTTTCTGTCAATAATTGGTAAAGTTGCTTCATCATAGGGACTAAAGACAATCAAGAATATTCCTTTTTTATTTGTTGGATAAAGTTCAGAAAATGAATGATAGTCATCAAAGCTTTGCAGGTAAATGTGTGACATTTACAGTGGTTGTCTCACCTTATATTTCCTTTTGTTTGTTTTGAACTCATATTTACTGTTGTTAATGTCTTTATATCCTTCTGTCCTTCCCATGTTAGACATAAACCATAAATCTGTTGTTTGCTTTATTATGAGTTGGCCCCAGAAAGACAGATTTATATTTCTGAACATTTTTTCGATTTTTCTAAACAGTGACAAAATGAAGCTTCTGATCTAAGAACGTTCTGGTATGATCTCAGCTGAATGAGATCATAAGTGAGGACATCTCCTCTATTAAACAATGTCAGCAGTCACTGTCAGATGCCCTCTTTCTTCTCCTAATCGAAGGTCAGCAAACACAGCATTGGATTCAAAACCAAAGATGATATCAATCTCCAAACTGTTTGGACACAGTGCTGGAAATATTCTGTATGCTTCCTTTTCATCTTTCACCGAGCTAGTAGAGGGGAAAGCAGCAAGCTCACAGATGTTTATTTTCTGCTGCTGTCATGGTTATTTTCAAATGCATTCTTAGATCAGGCATTCCTCAGGGAAAGTCCTTCCCTGGTCTAGCACAAATCTGATCGCTTTGCTGCTGTCCTTTTGATTTAGAGAGAAAAATCCCATGTCTGATGTACAACTTTGATTTCCTACTAATTAAAATTGCAGTGTGGGAGCTCAGCACTCCTCCTCCAATCCACCCTGCTGAGGTTCAAGGCTACCTTTGAAACACTTCCACCCCCCTGATGTGTTAAGATTGTGTAAAGAGAAGACCTTGTTGCTGTTTACATAGTTCCTCCAAATTTACTAAATGCTTTCTGAATCTACAAGCAGGTGAGCTGCTTTAAAGCATGAACCACAGCTAAATAGAACACATATTTGTATTGTCTGGGTAATGGGTTAGTCTACCACCTTCATATGGAAAATGAGTGGTCTGACTTTTCTATCTTTCAAGTTTCTTTTTTTCTGTCTTTCAAAAGGACAGTGTCATGGGAACTTCTAGTGCTACAAAGATCAAAAGCAAATTTTCACTTATTTGTTAGTTTTGGAGAAGTGAACCATAACAGGTTTTCTACAGCATCATTGTCACTGACTGAAATCACAGAAACTTTTTGACAGACACACACTTGTACTACACAGATACAAGAATAGAGATCCCTGAAGTGTTTCTACTAAATTATTTGGGATCTTGAAAGAAAATGTTCTCTTTTCTTTCCTTTGCTTTTCTTTCCTTTTTAATTTTTTTTCCTTCCCCCTCCCTTTTTCTCCTTTTATTTTTATTTTCTCCTTTTTTTTGTCCTTTCTTTTTTCTCCTTTCTTTTTTCTCCTTTCTTTTTTTTCTCCTTTTTTTTTCTTTTTTTTTCTCCTTTTTTTTTCTCTTTTTTTATTTTTCCTTTTTCTCTTCTCTTTCCCTCCTGTATCTTCCCCCCAAATCTCTTGGCAGTTCCACTTTCACACCACAGGCCAACACTGAAATTTACATTACCTTTGAAGTGGGCTGCCAAATTGTATTTGCCTCTCAATCTTTTGTTTTCTGCCACCCAAGGGTGACTGTCAGTGAGCCAGGAAAGCTGCAGTTCATACATAAAGCTGAAATATTTGATTCACACAGTTTATCTCCAGAACTGGGTATTAGAGAAGCAGGGACTTTTGATGCTTAGCTGGAAGGATCCTACCTGGACCTCAATTTTCTACTATTCGTCTACATAAAAATAATAACTATTAAAAAAAATCTAAACATCTTCATGTCTTCAAACCTCCCTCTGATAGAAAATAATGAGAAAAAAAATCTGACACTCTTATTAGCATGTTATATGAGCCAGTATTTGTGATTAAGCAGAGGAGCCCAGGTTTACCTCAAAATGAAATGCTGTTTCAGAGCATTGATGTAGCCCTCCCTGTGTCGTGCACATACTGCTCTGCTTCACAGTGTGGAGCAGCCACATCACCTTGCTTCAAGGAGGCAAGTAAAAGCACTGAAGTTTATTAATCACTCCTTTTCTCCAGTGTATCAGCACTGAGTTATTTAGCACAGTCACTTTTCTTATTTTGACACATTTGGGAAAATTCACAGCATCTAATTGGCTTTCAGACTCCCACTTCTACCTATGTGGCTTGTTAAACTGTCATTAGTACACACGGGATGCAAAACAAAACATGTAGCATAGAATATTGACTGGCTCAAGATCTGCTAAAAGGTTTTATGTTGAACTCTTAAGTGCTTTTTTCGTCTTGGGTTTTGGTTTTTTAATTATTTTTTTTTTCTGTATTTACAAAATAGAAAATCAGTCTTCGGGTCTTCACCTTGGCTGCTACAGATACCACCATACTGAAGTGGCATGGCTTGAAAATATTTTCTCCTTTATTACTGAGGAAAAACTATCCATTTTCCTAGCTGCAACAATATCCTTGTCTTTTGTTGATATGGTTGAGTGACATAATAAGGATTAGTTTGTATGCTAATCTGATTGTAGATTCTGAACTTGTCTGTGGTGCACATAGGTTGCTGGGTGCCTGTATGGGTCCAGACAGGCACAAAATGTGGTCTTCTGATGACAGTGGAATCAGAGCAGACACTGTAGATATTGCTTTTGACTTTAAATGTTCCTATTTTGTGTGCAGACTGCATTTAATTTTTTAATATTTTTTTTTAGCAATTCTGTTTCTGATCTCTCTTGTGAAACATCTGAGGAATTTCTGTGGAAGGCCTAGATTTTTCAGCGTGTGGAGAACGCTCTTTCAGTGCTGACACCATCCAAGCCACACAAATCCAGAAGCAATGGATACATTCTTTAAGTCACAAAATACTCTGGAGGACTGAATCTGGTTCTGCTTGTAACAAGTGATTAGAGCTCCCCCACAGAGCTGAAGCCCTGCTTTTATTTTTTCCTACAAGGCATCTCAGCTTCAGCTCCCCATTGTCAAGATACGCTGCTTGAGAGACAGGGAGGGGAAGGAACACAGGCCCTGCCACCCAGTCCCCTGTTGCAGGCTGTTGACACATCTTACACGAGTCAGTTATTGGGTACAAAGCAGAGTTAGGGACTGTTTATGTTTCCCTTTGAAAGGGCAGTGATTTATCAACAACCCTCCTTGCATGAGTGTTGTGGTGAGGTATGTTGCAAACAGACCAATACACCTCTATGGTTTAACAAATCTTGGCCCATGTAGCTTACTGGAAGGTTACTGATATACATAAAGTTATCTATCTTTTTTATATTTGTATGAAAACATTTGAGCATCAGCAATGATAAGACAGTGCTCATGTTTATATAATAAATAATACAGCAATATAATTAAGATCACATCAGCTAATTAACAATTTAGTCTCAGTAACTAGAATGGTGCAAAAATAATTTCTATTAAAAAACCCCTAAAAGTCTTTATGAGTGCTGAAAATAATGATCTTCATTTAATTATAAACCAAACTAAATGACTTTTCTCAAGTTAATTAGGCATTTACCTAAAATGTATTAAATTCTATTACTGAAGTTGTACTCTTACTTAATGACTAAATTGCAGCTTAGAACCAGTTATGATCCTTTTTGTTTTTACCCACCAGCTACTCACCTACTGCCATGAAACAATGTATAGATTTTATAGAAGACCATTATCAACAAATATCATAGAACCATAGAATGTTAGGGGTTGGAAGGGACCTCTGGAGTCCAACCCCCTGCCAGAGCAGGATCACCCAGGGCAGGACACACAGGAACAGATCCAGATGGGTCTGGAAAGTGTCTCAAAATGAGACACAATTTTAATTACATGTGGCTTAACTGAAAGAGTAGAAGACCAGTGTAGAAAAAACTATGTTTTAAAAGATATATTGGTTCAGCTGGATGATCAAAATGCAGATTGTCACATATTGCCAATGACCAAATTACTGTGGCACACAAGGTGTCTGAAGTCATGTGTTACTTATGCTGTTGTAAGGACATGAAATAAGAAAATATGACTATTAGCAAATATCCAACTAGCTGAGAGATGCAAAATGGACAGCTTGTCATATTTCCAGAGCCTAATGAGTTTATAGTTGGGTAGGATAAAGATTATAATGAGAGGAGAATGCAGAGTGCATAAAGCTATGCAGTAGCAAGAAAGAGAATGATTGATAGAACACCACATGGGCTTACACCATAGATTGTCCATCTTCCACTTTGCAAACCATCTGCTGACAAATCAGTCTGGCCTTATGAGAGAGAACAAGCCTTTTCTCATTTCCTAATCTATTAGAGTTAGGAGTAGAAACCATTACGAACCATATTCTTTTAATCAGAGACAGTTTTCCTACTTCAAAGCATATAAATATATGACAACTGAGCAAATTAAGATATCCCAGTTGAGCTGTAGTAACTGACTGGCTGAGCACTTAGTCCACTACAAATTCAATGTCAGACACAACCTTAAACCACTTTCATGTCAAAAAATGTACAAGTAGTGACTGCAGGAAGGTTAAAAGGCACTTCTGCTGGCTGCATGGGTATGCAATTTCCTTTCCATATTGTCACTGTTGCCACATATCCTAACGTTATCAATCTTTATTATTTTCCCAATAAGTTTTCACTTTCTAGACTTGTTGCTTGCATGAAGATGTACTGTGTTCTGCAGCATAAGGGGGACAAGCAGAATGTAGCAGCAGTATTTTAAGAGAACCTATTTTAAAGACTGAGGGAATGTGACTGGCAAGCTCTAGGTATCGTATGGCACAAAAAAAAAATGTTTCTTATCAAGACATATATCTGGTAGCTCTAGAAGGGGAAGACAAGCAAAAAGATAATTTCTTAAGCTTGGGAAAAAGATGTTACACACATCAGGCTACATCATAACTTAGTATGTTAATTAAGGTAACTTAATTGGGTAGAAAGTCTGATCTGAATTGAATAGAAAAGCTAAACACCTTGGCTTTCTAACTAACTGGAAATTAAACATTCTTGGGCCTTCTGTCTTTTAGAGAACTCTACTGAATTGTGATACCTTCTCCTTCTCAGACAGAAAGAACTTTTCTCACGCTTTCTTCTTACCATTGCTCATAAAATGCTTCATTCTCCCTCTTCTTTGCAGAGGACTTTCCAGAGGATATGTTTAAGACACTAGTGACTGTAGCAGAGGTTATGGAACTAACTGTCAAAATGAAGAACAACAACCTGCTAGGAACAGGGAATGATTATTTAGAGGTTCCAAAGAAAGCCAGAGATTAAGTAGCTGAATTACTAACATTGATATCTAACCTTTCATTTTAAACTGCTTTACTGAAGAGTGGGGTATGGCAAAAAAAACCAAAACCTCGGTTAAAAAAATAAATCTGGAAGATATTTTCTGAGTTGCTGGCCTGTAAACCTGATGTCTACAGTGGGCAATTAGGAGAAAACCTGATGTCTACAGTGGGCAATTAGGAGAAAATTTTATTTAAAATGGAATTGGTGTACGTGTGGATAGATGTGCTTTGCCTTGGAAAAGTCAGAATGGCTTTTGCAACAGGAAATACTGTCTTGAAAATTTATTGGAGATCTTTGAAAGGGTCAGCAGGCATATGGATAAAGCTGATCTGATTGATATAATCTATTTGGATTTAGATATTAAGCAGCCGTGCATAAGAGATAAAAAGGTCATTACTTGGATAAATAATTGGTTACAAGACAGCAGCAGAGAGTGGGACTAAATAGTCAAGTCTCCCAGTGAAGGGAGGTCAGCAGTAGAATTCCAGAGGGAAATGAGCAGGGGATTGTTCTGCTTAATACAGTGACCTGTATAACAGGGTGAGCAGTGATGTAAGAAAGCTGGATCATGATACTAAATTATTCAGGGTAACATGAGATCTGACTGCAAAATATTGCAGAAAGTCTGTATGAAATAAGTGTGGAAAAAAATTATTAAATTCTGCATGGTTAAATGCAAAATGATGAGAAGAAAAGATAATCCCAGTTTCATATAAAAATGATGTGCACTGAGATAACCATTGACAGCAGCAAGGGGGTTTTCTGCAAAATAAATTTCCACTGAAATGTTAGCTGGTGGTCAGTAGCCATCACAAAAAATCCTAAATGACTCCTAAAATCCATCACTCAAATCCTAAATTATTCTATGTGGCCTTGAGCCTCTCATCTCAAATGCACGAAGTAGAACTAGAAAAGGTGATGACAAAGGTGACAGGAAAGGTCCAAGGTCTGTACCGGCTTTCTTAGAGTGAACCCTTGAGCAACACAGGAGTTTTCTGTGTGGAAAAGAGATGACATAGGCCAAGAATGTGCTAGATTTATTTTTTTTAAAATGAGTGATATGAAGACAGCGGGTAGAGATTAATTTTTTCACACTCTTCCAGTTGAAAAACAAGACAGTCAAATGAAACTCAGAACCCACCTCTTTTTTTCCTAAAGACAAGTGATGTATACAAGACAGGAGATGGGAGCAAGTTCCTGCTGAAGTCTATTTGCATTCTAAAAATTTCCACGGGCTGAAGGGGAGACTGGACAAGTTCTGCCAAACACATAATCCCTCATCTGCCTCAGCAAATCTCTGAAAGAGAAATAGCTGGAGAATGATAAGGAGAAATATAAATTGTTACCCTTCTGGTTTGTATTATGTCCTCTAGATTTAAGCCCATTTTAAGAATCGGGTTATTGCAGTACACCCCACTTGGTCTGACCTAATATGGATATTCTTACATTCATATATTCCTTTTTAATCATGTTTCCTTACCAGGATACCAATTGTCACATTCCAAATTTCAATGACTGTCAAAATGCAGGCAGGGTGGTGGATATAGGAGCATGAATTAAAGAATAAACTAATATGCTAACATGTCTATATATCCAGTGTCATGTCCATTGAAGCTGGGTCAAGTGCACACAGAGATGTTGAACATCTTTGTATTCCATCCCACGCTTCTGTTCTCCTATTTATAAAAGCTCGCTGTGGGCTTAAAAAAGGACAAACATGCAGTTGAAGAGACAGTCTGCAGATGGAAGGAGGATGATCAGTGGTATGCAGCAAGAGTGAAAATATGTAGACACATATACAAAGAATTATCCATCTGCCTGTTTGGCTCCTGGTAAACCCCAAGCACTTGTGACTGTACGTAGGCAGTTATTATGAGCTGTGATGATGACAACTACATATGTGCTTTGGAGATCATGAATGTGAAACTTCATTGCAACTACATTTTCCTGCTTTTGTTCTTTGGGGTTTTTTTTTCATATTTAGACTCATTTTCTCCCCATTACAACCCACCAAATAAAAATATGATACCCTCAATATGCACAGCTTAAAACTTGTTAATAAATCCCTAAATATCTGAATGCAGTGATCTCATCTTTGTCTTGCTGTGCCTTTGTCAGATTCCCAAAGGTTGGTCTGTATTTTTGGCAGACTGTCATATGTGGTACATTCTATTCATGACCAGTTTAAACTGAGTTACCCTATCTCACCTAAATGCTCTTCTGAAAAATATTCCAGATTCACCCTTTTGTTTTTTTTAACCAGAAGTTGTTCTTAATCTCTGGTATTATCCCAATATCCTTCCCAGAATGTGCTCATATGCCTATGTATGTTATACATATAAGGAGGCTCATGGTAAAAGCTGCAATGTGACCTTAAACAAGAGAATTATTGCAAGATTAATTATTAAAGACTCCAGGAATAGTCTTACAGTTAAAGAATGGGGCTTAAGACACAGGTAGCGGGGGGTCTATTGCTGGCTCTGCTAATAATATTATAGCTATTAAATTTATTCATTTTTTTTCCATGTGTGTGTAATAACAATGGCATGTTTTTAACAACAACAACAAAAAGATATTGTAGTTACTAATTTTTTTTTTAAGTGATTGGAAAATCTTCAGCAGAAGGACACATAGTTAACAGATTTCTTGATGGATGATGTATATTTTCCTATCATTATTCGCCCATATATTTTCAGACAAAGCTAAAACTATGGAGGATAGTAGAGATTGCAATTTGCAGCTAAAAGTTTGGAATGTTGTCAATGTAATACTTTTGTGTATGGAGCCTGCTCCTGCTAGTAAGTTAATTTGGGAAAAGTGCACTATCCACACAGTGGGGTTATTTTAAGAATAATAAGCACTTAGAATGAGCAAATGTTTTCATTGTACCTAGTGGTTCAAGTAGGTAAAAAACCCCCTTGTTGATATGTTTGTATATTCATGTATTTTTGTTCCCTAACAATACAGAAAAGTTCTTGATGGAGGTGGAAAACACAGTCTGGGAAAGTGAGAAGGGGAAGGATAAAGTCTATTTAACAATAACAATTCAAAATAGAATGGTTCAGTGGCTCTTGATTTAATACATCTAGACAAGTCCCCACTGGAAATCAAGAATTAGAAAGCAGTGATATGTGTTTTGTTTATCTCCTCATCAATGTGCTGAGCATGAAAATAGGATGGAATGTAATGAAACAAACTGCTCCCCTATCAGCTTATTATATGCGCATGCAGGGTGCTTAGTCTTATATTAACATAAAGGACTTAACACAAAAACAATAGAAACACATCTGGTACTCAACCTTCTCTTTTGTAGCTTTAGTTTTTTTCTATTTATGGTTGTCTGTCTTGTATCTGAAATTTCATAGTTGCATACTCATTTCCACACAGTCCACAGCAGTAAAGAATAGTTAATTTTTCCCGAGTTCTATCATTCCAATTCTGAAAGAATTAGGTCCACTAAAAAGTGAGATTTTGGTGAAAGAAAGTATCTTAAATCTCGATAAATAGTTGATAATTTTAGATTAGCCAAGTCTGTTTTAAAAGACAGTCTACAAATAGGAGAAATCTCTGAATGGGATGGAAGCTGTGTGGCAATAAATTCTTTGTGTGCCTGCCCAGCGAGAGGTCAGGACTCTAATCTGTCCTCATCAATTTACATACTTTCCCTTCACATTAAAACATCAGATAAAAGAAAATCTCAATAGGTTTTTTTACCTAATTCTGCTAGATTTTTAGCATCAGGGCCTTACATTATTGTTTAAGCTTCTGTAAGCATGTTCTGGAGGGCAATGACAAAGAAAAATTAGTAATGAGATATCCACAGTCAGCCTTGTGACATGCTCTCGTCACTACTTGGTGCTCTCTACTTTCATTTCAGGTTAGTGTAGTATAAATGAAGTTCAATTTATTAATCTACTGAGCAATCCTGTTCCCCTGTACTAACTGCAGTGTATTTTTATTCTCAAAAGTTCATCATTGTCACTTGAAAAAAAAGTGATGAATTCACCCTGCTAGGGATGTGACCTGTGGATCATACAGCAGATACATCTGTCTAATTGCTGCAATTGCAAACTAGCAGCTTGATCCAACTCGCAGTGTGGTTATTTGCAAATAGTGCTATTTATGTAATGCAATACTGAGCCCTGGGTGCTTGAGATGGAGTCTTTCTATGATTGGGTATTAAGCCTGTGTATGCCCACACTCAAGTTCTGGCTTCCTATATTTTGAGAAAACCTGTGTTTTATACATGTACCAACTACATATATAATACAGAGTCAAATAATAAGAAGACAACATACTTGCAGGTCTTCACAGTGTAGAAAAGATAGTTCATCTGGTTTAAAAATAGGTAGAAAAAAAGTCAGAAAAAGGGAAAGACTATTATAGCATGTGTGGGTAGACTGCTAACATCATCGAAAAATCACTCCTCAGTGTGATATATTTATTGTCATGTCCCTTAGATGACAAGTTCTCACATGGCCTTGATGTGGTTCTGAAAAGCATAACACTAATTAATGAAAAAAAACCAACAAACCAAAGCCTAAATCCACAATGGAACAACCTCTCCCTAGAATCCCTATAAGAAAAAAAAAAAAAAGGGCATAAGAGATAACAGATCTTCTTAGAATAAACCTCATCTTCATTAGAGAACCAAAAAGTGCATGCACACTTTCTTCTCTGTTGCTTAGAAATAAAGAGCAATGGTATAAAGCTCTAGTGCCATTACAGTCAATTTACAATGCACTATTTACAGAAGCTGAGGAACGGGCTCATAATGTTGTTTAAATATGATGACAGCCCAGAAATTTTCCTGATAAATGAGTCACTGATTTGTGGAACCATAATTCATTCCTGACCCACTATGGCTACTACATTTATATTATGAAAAAAGGTCACGATTGGTTCTATGTTAAATATGGTAACCTGAGGATTTAATTAAATGGGATTTAAAATTATGAACACCAAAGCTAGACGGGTCATATTGGATAATCCAGTTTTATTTTACAATAATTGGTTACACAAGTTATTATTATATTATTTAGAACATCCTGATTCTCGGTGGAAGTCCTTGTGCATTTAATTAACCATGAGTATGAAATGACTTTTAACAAACTGAAGCCATTAAGTCCTCCTTAAATATTCTTTTCAAATGGAAATTGACAATATTTTAATTTAAATTCTTAGAATTCTGTAGTTTTTAAATGAGGAGACAAGGTAAATAATGCTGGATTCATTACTGGATTAGTTATTAGTTTTATTTATTGGTTTTAAGTGGATACTTCATATGCGGATTTTGATCTGATGTTTTTGGAATTTGATTGTCACGTGTTCTGATTTTATGAGTACCCTTGTTGTCCCAAAAATACGGACCCATTACCCGGTGTGCAAAGTCCAGTGTACACACCCAGAGGAGGTACCAGGTTTCCTACCATCTCGAGCAGGATCAGGTGCTAGCAGCTAATGCCCAGAAAAACAGCAGGCCCGGGTAACCAGACAGGGTATTATTACATTGCACCTATTGGCAGGGGTTACAATCAGTAAGGGGGGGTTTTGCCCTGGGGTTTGGTTTAAAGTTTTGTTTTAGACGGTACTTGGCTCATCACTGGTTTATCTGCCTGTTTGAGCGTTGCTCTGAACGGTGTCAAACACTCTGGTCATTACAGAATCACAGGATACTTATGGATGGAAAGGTTCTCCTAGATCACTGAGTCCAACCATACCTAAAAAAAACCCAAAACAAAACACCCAACAGTCCCCTACATTCCTGCTCTTAGAGCATGTCCTGAAGCACCTTGTCAGTTCGTTTCTGAAATGCCTCCAGGGTTGGTGATTCAGCCACCTCCCGAGGCAGGCTGCTCCACTGCCTCACCACTCTGCGTAAAGATTTTCTTCCTAATATCCAATCTAAACCTCCATTTTCACCTTGGCCCAGCAATTATCACCTTAGGCAATCACTCTGGCAATTATCACCTCAAGCACAGCCATTCTGTGCTGTCTAACAACCTGCCCTCCACTTTGCTAGTTTGCGGAACTGTGATTTTCTTATCCAAGGATCACCTATCCCCCCCAGTTTATCTGTCTACCCTCCACCATGAGTCGCCTGCATGCACTAGCTGTTGCTGAAGCTTGCTCATGAGCTATGAGCTAGAAATTCCATACTGTACTATGATGGTCCAGAAGTAACTTATAGACCAAGCTGATCTTTTTTATTGCTTATCTGAGGTTTTTTTTTTTATGCTGCTGACTACAATTTTCAGTACCACTCCAGGGAAAACAGGATATTCAGATTATAACGTGAAGGCAGCCTTAAATCACAGAGACTTGACTAAAAATACAGGGGGGTCAGGGACAAAACCATGGCAAGAGTTCCCTTCCCTGCTGGTATGTGATCCATAGGCCTATAGACAGCTGATAGCAGTATCAGCAAGGAGGGTTTTTTTTCAGTTATTCTTTTCAGTAACTGCATTCTGCTTCAGCCTGCTTGGCTATGAAAAGTGATTTATCTGGGTTGGCATCAAGAACATGCTACACTGGAAGTGCTCTCTGTCTCATCATAATGTACAATATCAAACAGTGTTTACTCACATTTTCATTCTGGCCAGTTGTGAAATACAACCGTAGGCAAACCTACGTTCATTAGGGACCATAAAAGTCAGGTTGCTATTTGTACTCTGGTTAATTGTTCTATACAACTGAGAAGTAGATGAGAATTTACCAGAGTCTTTAGATATTGAGTGTTGCTGTGTCATTGTACACTGAGAATAATGAATAGGATATTCACTTTGGAGAGAAGAACATTAGTTTTCTTATCCAGAAAACAGGGAAGCCAGCTGGAGAGGAGAAAATTGCCAGGTAGAGTAGACATAAAGGCAAAGGTAACATGCTGCTAATAACCAGGGGAAGTATGAAGATAATAACAGAGGACAATAACAACCCAGCTGAGGAGATGAGGGGGGTCTGGAAGATCCAGTGATCCCAAGCTGTGCACAGTTATTATGCAGATGGAGAGGCACCTCTGCTTGTGCAGAAAGGAGCTGGTTTATTGCTTATGCAGCAGAATGTGTTAACTCCAGCCTTGTACTAAATAAGATCAGGCTTTTCTTCCTATTATCAGGAGTGTGTATTTCTTGACAGATTTCCACACCACTGCTTTGTTATTGTGGATGTATCATTATTTATCCCACTTTGTCCTTCCTCCTTCTTCCCCTTGGCTGTGCAGCTCTGCAAGTTGCAGGCAACTGTCATGTCAGGTAGATGTGAATCTGTCAGATGCACAATGAGGGAAGATGGAGTGATCACTTCTCACTGCCCTATTTATTCTGTTCTCTGTCTTCAGCAGGCCTGTCTGCAGCAAGATGCTTTCCAGAGCACTTCCCATCAAGGATTCCAAGAGGAGCGGGGGTAGCTGAGGTAGCTGAACGGCTGCCCAGCGATGACAGAAACCTTGGATAATCTCCCTGCCTCCAGCAGCTCATCCTGGAGTAAAACACTATATACCCCATAAAACACTACTTGTCACAAACTGTCCAGCTCACCGGCAGGTGAGGAGTGAGGAAGAGGAACTGAGGGCAGGGAGAAGAAGGTCAGGAGGGAGGGGGAGAGAAGGAAGAGCTCCCAGCAGTGACAGGATGGGTAAAGGAGGGGGAGCATTTCATCCTGCACTGGAAATAACCTCATTTTTAACAATTGTTTTCTCTTTCTCTAATTTTCCAGCAGTGGTGGCGACATCAACATTTTTCATCTGTTTCTTTTCCAAGCTATAATAATTTACTTAAGAACAGCTTTGAGAAGGGAAATTTCCCAAACTGTATTTCTTCTTCATTTTTTTCCCCCCGCTTCTACTTTTCTTCTTCTCCTCCTTGCCTTTTTGTGGTTTTGTTGTTTTTTTCCTTTTCTTTACATTATGTCACTGGCACTAGGATTTACACTCAAGATATTTTGGGGCTAGGCTGAGATTACTGTCCTAACTTGAACTTGAGTGACTCAGAACCTGTTTTGACTTATTAAAGCTAGCTTTTGGAGAAAAAAAAAAGAACTTTTAAAAAATGTCATAAACATCATTAGACGTTATACTGTATATTTATGAAAGTGACTCACACAATATTTTGAATCTCAGAATCAACAAATGTATCAAAGGATGCAGAAGCTGAAATAATATAGCAAGAGCTTTTATTAACTACTGTGCTAAAAACCCTTATGTCAGTCCAGTGTCCTGCTTACACATGCACTGTAAAGCTATGCTTTTGCCAACAACATTTTTCTTTTTTTTTTTTTCTAACTGTAAACCAGTCTCCTTCTCCCTGACAAAATTTACATTTGACAAAGGATATAAATATTTTTTTTCCAGATCAACTTTCCAATGTTAGTTACTCACTAGTGGAATTATAGGAAAGATGGTGAAATGTGACTATCTAGCCAAAAGTTTTCATTACCATATTCTGGTTTTACTAGAAGTCTTGGAAAAATTCAAGTCATTGACTTTGTAATGATGTCTGTCTTCTCTCACAAATCCTGCCTGTCAGAAAGGATGATTCAGGAATGGCAGGCTCTGCTCTGAACCCCTGATGTAATGAGAAAGAGAACCAGAACAGCAACTGCAAGGGAATGGTCACAGAGCACAGACACTACATATTTCTGAAGTAACTCTTGCTTATTGCTTTTTCTTTCCTCTTCCAATAGCTTAATGGCAGAGTTTAAGGGTATGCACCAGTTTTATGATTACTAGGATAGATCCTATAGCTTAAGTAATGCAAGTACTTGCATTAATGCAGAGTTCTGCCCACGGCTCTCCCTACCAACCCATGTTATTTATATAGTCTGGATATAGAAATTCTGTCACCACTGTACCTTTCTGTCACGTTAAGCTCTCTAATGGTGAGAGCTTATTAACTTTTGCTTTATTAGCTTCTGTGCCTTTACAACCAAGTGATTAGACACAGCCATTATCCTGGTCTTCTTTCCTTTCTGTCTTAAGATCCATCTTCACCATGATACCCACGCTTAATGAGAGTGCTTAAGTAGACAGGCAGCAAGTTATTAATTTGTATCTCTTGTCCACTTGTTTTATGGAATAAAAAAATATATTTAAAGCTTCCAGCTGAATGCTTAGCCAATACTTTTCACAACCTTGTGTTCCAATTAGTTGCCCTCAGGTTCAGCATCTTTCTTCCACATCACTTTCTGCAAGCCTCGATGTGCGTTGCTGAGATCACAGTGATTTTGCAGCAAGGAATGTTTCCTGTTTATGTTCATACAATAGTCAGCACAGTAAGGGCTCTGAACTAATTGGGGCCTCTAGCTGCTACTTGCTTGCTATTAATATATGTTATATATACATCCAAACAGTTTGGAGGAAGTTAGTGAGGAGATTCTTATTTTGCATTGTTGCTTATTCTTGTCACTGCTGCATAGTTGATTCATGTCACCTTCATTAACAGGCAAATACAATGCTCAGTTCAGGTTTAAGATGTGACAGGTATTTATGTTTATAGAAGAAACATAAGAAGTCCATATACTCCATATGGCTAGTTCAGATTTATTTATTATTTAGAAGATGTGATACAAATAGAGAATACATTGAAATTTTCTAGTAAAATCAATAAAAGGACTCCTGGAAAATTGATTTTTTTTTTTTCTTGTTTTCTTTCTTTTTTTGTTTTATCCTTCATTTTTCCCATTAGATATAAGAATTTATACCAGTTTTTACTAATACCTCACTCTAATCTCACACTGAGATGTTCATTAACTTGAATAGCTTTACAGGGACTGTATTCTGATATAAGTAAAAAGAGGCAGCCTCTTGATTTAAAAATAGTTCTTGAGCTGTTCTTACTTTTTTCTATTCCATCTGACAGTCTTCACTGAGTTTCTTCAACTTAGTCTGGCAGCTAAGACTACTGCAATAAAATCCTCTCAGAGGGCAAGGGGAAAAGGTCTAACGTACGTGCAACAGAGTGATTTCTGATGGTGATTTTATGCACTCAAGATTAAGAAATTGTTCATGACCACAGCAATGTTTCTGAAAATTAGTAGAATCTATTGGTACATGAAATCCTACTTAAGAAGTTGTGCCTTACAGATATTAAAAATGCATCTGTCATAGAACCATGAGTAGAGCTTTTTGCAAAGCATTTGTTTGATGTATAGCTGCTCCCTAGAGAGAAGAGTATCCAAGAATGAGCTCTGAGTAAATGAATGCACTTGGCACATCCTAGAATAATGTCAAAGCTTCACTGGCTCCAAAGGGGAGTTTTACTTTGACAAACCTAGTTCAAGTGCCTTTTGCTTACAATGGATTCAGGGAATTTGGAAATATATGAAAAGAATATATCAGTGCAATGATACTTACAATGAGCTGAAGACATTTGTTAGCAGGCAGTGGAAAAAGAACAAACAACTCATGTGACAGTTTTCTTAGAAATTTGCTCTGTTTTTTTCACCTGAATGTATTTATACATCAGTCTCTCCAGCAAACAAAGAAAAGCACTTCACTTGATCTCTGTCAATATAGAATGATCTTGAAGTGTATTTTCAGAGAAAACTGTGTTATTGTTTCTATTCCTTGTGTGGCTGCAGGATGGGGAGACAGGGCTGACAGCTCTCTTCCAAGCCCTGAACTTTCAAGTGAAACAGTCCGTATTTTGCGCTGAGATACTGTCCTTTAACTCAACGAAAGCAAACAGTGCTCGGGAGCTGCGTGTTTCCAGCTCACTGAAACACTAAATGAAGCACCTGGTGGGTGAATTGGTTAATGCGGCTCAGTCGATCGCTGGGAGTGACGCAGGCCCAGCCTCGCTGAGCCACAGCCCACTGGTAATTAGGCAGCCAGGCTGAGCCCTGCGGGTAGTTGTGCTTGTGTGGCCGAACTGCCCGGGGATTTCTTGCTCTGGAGTTGCCTAGTGATGTGACACAGACGTTTGTATTCCCATGGTGCTCCCAGCTTCTCCACTCCTCCCAAGAGGCCCCTGGGAAGACTGTATGACGCTCCTGAAGTGCAACACAGGCCCACGGAGAGAGAATAACAGAAACCAGCCCCAGGAAGATTCTGTGTCACTGCTATCAGATGTAGTGCTGCTAGTCCTGCTGCATGGATATAAAGTGCCAGTCTCCATCAAGTGTGCATATGAAAAACTCCAACCCGAAGTGAATACCTTCAGTCCCCAGAGCTTTCCCTTCCTCAGCAAATGGCTCACATGGGGACCATGGTAACTCGCAGGATGTGACCAAAAGTGAGCAGCTGAACTAGGACCCACTAGCAGAACTCCTCCAGTCTGGGCAGGTTAGCTCCAGAAATAGGATCCAAATAGGAGATAACTGATGGTAGTATTCCCTGAGAGTCAGTCTGATAAATAAAGGTGTGTTTGTGGGATTATCTTGCCTTTTTTTTTTTTTTTCTTCACCTGGGTATTTTCTAGCTCTGCTACTGTTTTACGTGATGTGGGGACTGCTGCAGAATCCTGTGGATCTAAATGAGAAGAGCCCTTCCTTCAAAGAGATCTTTTAAGTGCTTGCTTTGTACTGGAGAGAGCTTTGAAATCTGGGCAGCCAGAAATCATACCCCATTTCAGCCCTGGTTCCCTCCTGTTAGACCCAGAAAGGTGCAGAAGGGAATGTGCACACCTCTGCAGTTAGCTACCTATCTTCAACTGGATTTCTTTGTGAGCAGAAGTTCTGAAATCCCTTTTTCAGATTGTTTAATTGATTAAAAGTTACACATTGAGGTTAGTAGCCCCCCAAAATAGGTAACTACAGGCCTGAAGATTTCACTTTTCTTATTTCACTTAACTTACATAAGTCAGCTTTTATTTGCAAATTAAACACTCTACTACCGATGTTAGTCTTTAAAATACTTGGCTAGTATTCACAAGTGACTAGAGAATAAGAACTTATGAAGAAAGAACCTATTTACTTTAAAGGAAGAAAATAAACCTTGTAAAACACCTTTTAAGTGGAAAATGTTTTTCTTAGTTGCAATAATAAATATAGGAACCTACTATCAACCATAAACCACAAATTGTAAGGCAGCTGAATGGTTCAGATGCCAAACTCTGAATTGTGGGCCTGGGAGACCTGCTCAGTAGCTACTTAATTTTAGACTATCTGAAACACTTCTATTTTCCTATTCTGAAATTTTTATAAGCTCGGATTTAAACTTTTGCATGAAAATGAGTTTTACTCCATCTGGGTGGAATTTCACCTTTTCTGCTACAGGAGAATCCAGAAAAAAATACATTTATTCTGAATGTCTGAACGAAAGTGTTAATTTCTGCATGAAATGCCTGCACACATCACTTACGGACTTAGAAGCATTCTGTGCATTTGTACTTCCCTGATTCACTCTCCTTGTGCCTGATCTAAAGCATGATTAAATCAGTGTTGGGAAGCTCCTAACTTTGGATCAGGTTCTTCTTATTTTTGACACCTTTGTCCACTCCTTGCATTTTAAGAAGCAATATACCTTTTCTCACCAGTTTCCCCCAGCTGAGCAGGTGTTTAAGTGACTCTTGTAAATTCTGCTGTTGTTTCTGTTAATTAGTATACAGGACATTTATTTTTTTTTTTCATTTTTATTTCACCATGAATGAGGCAGAATGATGCACTCATTCTCAAGGGATATGTACATTTACTATGCATGAATGCACTATCCAAAGCTTTGCCTAGCACATGTGTCAAACACATTTGTCTCATCTCGTAAAGTAATTAAATCACAGCAACTTGTAATGTAGAAAAAAGTTATTTTAATTTCTTTTTTTTGTCTTCATTATCTAACTTCTTTTTTTGGAAGGAAAAGGTTACCAAAATAAGTAATTATCAATGTAAGTTCTCGCACACTGAATAAATCAAGCATATCCTACGATTAGGAAATTTTGTTATTTGAATTTTATTTAGAGGATAAACATTATTGGCATGAAATCTACTGGGCACTGAACTTGAGATTTCCTTGAAGATACTACCTACGTGTCCAGATTCACATACAAATCAAATTCCTATTTCCATTAGTTTTTAACTTCAGCACCCAAAGCTGCATAAATATGTTCATGAAAGAGCTGTAAGAAACCATATGTACAGAAGTATTTGCAGGGTCAAGCCATTAGGTTATACAGCATTTTGGCCCATGACAATTGGAAAATATAGCATCTAGTTTCTGAAAGCACTGAAAGTTTCATTGAGCATTTGTCAAGCTTTTTTCTTCATAGTCTTCAATAGTGAGTTTCATTATCATCTTCTGGCATTTCCTCTATGAAATGCAGTCTCTGCTTATAAATAGGTGCTCACGATTTTGACACATTTTACTGTCAGTGAAGAAGCCTAAGAGCAGAATCTGCTCCCTCTAATATTTGAACAGCATAATGTTAGTGATTGTTGCAGTATTCTGCTGGGTCAATTTGGGTTAGAGTCTGACATTTGGAAGAAAAAACTTCAGTTTCTAGAAAAGTTAAATGCAAATAATAATGCTGGCACATCAAATTCATATCCCTTTACAAGTCTGAGATGGCAACAATAAAGATGTGCATGATGCTCTAATAATTTAAATTCTGCTAGTGCTAGAAAAATAAGTATACAAAGCTTGCAAATTTGTAGGTAGTAGGGAGATTTTTACTTTCATACAGCTTCAGGGAATAGTTCTATATAAACACTGCATGATGCGTTCATATTTCCTACTGAAACTGGGATAGTTGACATCAATAGTTATTGGAAATGAAACTTAAACAGTAAAAGCTGCACTGCAACAGTGCAAATGCAACTGCAGCCATGAGAAGAAGGGATGCAGTCAGGAAAATATCAGGCATTCAGTCTGATGCCACTAGAAGTAGTGAAAAGACTTCCACTGATCACAAGTGAGTGCTGGATCAGGGACTGGGAAAGAGATTTTGGGATAAGAGAGTAAGGACAGAGCAAATGTCTGGGTAGCAAAGCTACTGGGGTACAGGTTTGAGCTCAGAATCTTCCCTTCTCCACTGGCTGCTTACCTGTATGTGTCTTGGTATCTGCATGTGCTTAAAAGTGTAAGTTTTAATTCAGATTTATAAATACTGGTTGATTTTTACAGGCTTGCATACAGACAGGGGATTTTGCATTTTGGATACACTCTTCTTCAAATGCAGACTCCTGTATTTTAATTTTATTTTGTCATTCTTGGTTTAGATACAATGAGCAATTTTCAGCTTCTGTTACATTAGACAAGTAACAGCTACCTGTCTACCAATGAACATTAGGAAAAGTAAAAACTCTGGATCCTAAAAGCAGGTTGGAGACAGCTGCTGAGCAGGATGGATTCTTTTTTTCTATAGGGGAGACAGACTAGTAAAGAATCTAATTCTGGGAGCTGTGCAAATTATTTATGTCCTTCAGCATATTTTATGCAGTTCCTGAAGTAGATGACTCAGTTTTAAGTCTGCTTGGAGACAGGGGTTTAATGTAGATTGCTCCTTGCTTGGTTAAGCAGCCTCTGATCCTACCTACCCTTGTGGAGGTGAGAGCTGCAAGAGGGGCTTTGCAGCTGAGAGCCTGTAGGAGCCTGGGATAACATGTATACAAGGCAGATGGAGACTGACTTCCACATCTTCATCTTTCCACATGAACTGAGCCCAAGATAGCTTTGATATTCTAGAAACTGGAGAAAATGATTATTTCCTAAAGATTAAAGAACTCCTCCATTTTTGCTATTACATAGCATGCGCTGGATTTCAGGTGAAGTTGAAGGAACAGCCACTACAGAATATCCTTGAGCCCATTAGCAAAAATTTAAGAAATGTAGCTGTAATTGTCCCGTGGCAATTTAAAAGCAAACTATGAAAAGACAAGAAGCCTCAGAAAAATATTAGGTTTCTCAAAAAACCTAGTATTACTGAAAAGTGTTTTATGAAAATAGTAATATTTTGATCATTTTACCACTGTCACTGCTTAGGGTCAGGGCAGTCCACTAGGCTTATAACAAGATGCTATCTATTAGCCCCTCTCCCTCCCCAAGGGGGAAGAGAGGGAAAAAGATATTTATGGATTATAAAAGAAACCTATAATAACTTTAATTGAAATAGTAATAATAAAATAGAATATACACAAATATATACAAAATTAATATCAAAGCACACACACACATGCTGTGGGCAGATCCTGTGGAAGTCCCACATTGGGCTCAGTAGCAGATGGGAACTGAATTCAGAAGCTGGATTCTGGAACTGAATTCAGGAACAGATGGATCAGGATAGAAGGTAGAACAGAGTCCTTGGATGCTGGACATTGAAGAAGAGAGTTTGAACCTCATGAACCCTCAGCTTTATACTGCACCCCTACCAGGGCACAGACATTTAGCAGTGACTTTGGTCTGCATATTAATCCTTGGTAACAACTATAAACAGACACTGTCAGCAAAACTGTGCCATTAACTTCAGAAAGTGCAGTTAGTAAGAAGAGACTGAGTTGAAAAGTAAAATCACTGATCAGAATTAGTTCTGTTCTAAGTCAAACCAGGATGGCCACGTAATTCAGAGCTTGTTGAGATAAGCAAGCCCTTAACTAGGTTTTCAGATCAGAGAGACCTCCAAGATACTTTAAGAGTTTGTGACCGGGTGAGAAATGAGAAAGAGCCTTATTGCCAGTGCTTTCAAAATTAATCTTGCTTTGCATCTTCTAGAAATGTAAAAAGATTTCTCTAGACACTAAAAGGAAGGGCCCCTGTGGGTGCTGAGCATTTGAGAATGTTGAGACTTATTTAAAGTCTACACAAAATTTTGCAATTGCTCTTTCAATTCAGTGTCAGCAGTAAACTCAACTAAGAGCTGTGAGGAACAGAGAAGAAAGATTGTTTGCTTATTCTGTGTGCTCAGTCTAGGAATATATCTAGTCTTTAGCTACCCAACATACACAACACAGACACCGATGAATCCAGGTATCTTGGCTGATACATACATATGGAGATAGAACATGGAGCTACCTCACATTAGGAATCACCAAGAGTCATATAGGATATCTTTATTTACAGTCAGGCAGTGTGTGGATGTCCTGTCCAAGAGTAAAGCAGATGAGAATTTCTTCTGAACAATGGTGTTCTTACAGAAAGATGAACTCTTAAAATCTGAGTATTACAGCTGAGGTCTTCTTTTGGTGGTGTGTCTTGCAAATGGTGAGGCAAGAGGGCTGAGAAATGACAGGTCAAGGAGCATTTACTCCAAGGCAGGAGTTACATAGTGCAAACCCTGTAATCTCTGCTCAAGATGGCATTCCAGAAAGAACAGAATAATATCACTGTTTATGTCACAGAGGATAATGTGAGAACTAGGAAAGTATATATATCAAAGATTAAATAGAGCTCAGATATGAAGCTAAAAACAAGAATGTAAAACTGCTACAAAATTCCTAACTGCATCACCTGGGTCCTTTCAAACTTCTTTATCTTAAAGTATATGGTCCTGTCTTCTATGACCATCCTACATGGCTATATTTGGATTTAGAGGATTTAGATAAAGAAGGAAGAGAAGAATCTGGTTACTTCCAACATATTCCAAACTTTTGCTAAGGACACAAAACTCAGAAGCATTGTGATCTTTATTTAAATCAAGTTGTTCTTAGCCATTTTCTGCTGGTATTGTCATGGAGACCAAGTCTGTTAATGTCATGTAATCCTATAATATATACAGAATGAGCATTGCATCTCATCAGCCATAAAGTCAAGTTTATACAACGTCACAATCCTCACCTCACAAAGCAGAATTATACTTGTACCTTTGTAGTCAGCTTCAGATTTGGACATTTACTGAGTATGTCACTGATAAAACTGAACAGAAAGATTCAGTGCTTAAGATTACTTATGCATGTTCAATATTCATTTGATTAGTAGAGAAAAAACAATCCACTGCAGTGGGTTTGTTTGGTTGTAATAAAGAATACAGTCCGAGTAATCTCAGTGCACAGAACAGCAGTGTAATTGACAGCTCCATAATCAGGCTAAAGTGTGCTCGCTGGGATGGGTCAAATTCCCCTGGGAATCCAAATGAGATCTGTATGGCTTCTGCATGCAGTGTTTTTCTATTTTGCATCACAGAGCCTGACATCAATATTTTACACAAAGAGGAAAATGACAGAAACTCGTGTTGCCAGTGTCCATCTGTGAAACATAACACAGATTTATATTTTTAATTAAAGCATGAAAACCCAGTTTTGAACGTCCAGCACTCACAAACACATGTATAGAAGAGGTTGCTTTTGTGAGCTGCCCCTGCAATATGATTCTATTATTCAATGATATCACTTGTATGAAGCTTTAGAAAGGATAGGAAAAAAAACCTCCTCTCTCCCTGGAGAATCCAGGTACATTACTTAGGATGTACCAGATAAACCCGGTTGAGCCAGAAACAACCATTCACTGTCTTTAATCCTGCTTTTAATTCACTCAACTGAAATATATTAAATATGTGAGTTAAAGGGCATGAGGTGTAAAGAGAATGAGCAATGAGCATTCACATTTGTAGACATGTCTATCATTAGAAAAGCATAAATAATTTTTTTTTCTTATATTCAAGCAATATAAGCAGCATTGTAAACAACTCTACAGCAAACTACATGGACAGGATGAACTGAAACTGGGGAGATAATGAGACTGTAAACATAAAAAAAAAAGAAGTTAATGTTAATTCATTTCTGAAAAAGAGGTGCATATTGGAGGGATGAATAGATGCAATTATATTAACACTTCTCAGGGTCTTTTAAAACATCACCACTACTTACCAATATCAGAATGCCATTGCTGGGTTTCTAACTTGACAGTCTTACAAACTGTGGGCAATAGTTGCACCCAGTATTTATTGCCTTCTAGTGATTCAGCTTGATTCACCCTCAGGTAAATACCATTCTTACCATTGTTTTAGGTAGTCTGGAGTGTGCATTTACACTCTGCCAACAAATTAGAAATGCTCATGCTCATTTATGATTAAATTTCAGTGGATTCTCAAACTGTCCTGGAGTGGAGTCCCAGACCCCATTTGGGATTCTTTTATAGAAAGAACTAAGAACCAGGACACTGCCAGCTCCTTGGCTGGTACTGATGTGTGAACTGTGGTGGTTTTAGCAGATCTCTGCCTCCTAAAGCCATCTGAGGCCTTGTCACATACTTTCACAAATGAACGACTATCAATTAGAGTTATGAGTGCTCAGCCCATTTACATAGGCTTTAAAACCTAGCTGTTTAATTTAGTTGCCTAAAGGTAGGGATATTTATTTTGGCTGAGTGATCTAGGGTTATAAAAAAGGCGATTAAGTAAGATCATAGTGCACATGCAGTGTTATGACCACACTGAGAAAAATCCACTCTACTCAGCAACATCAGAAAGATGTAAAATCCTGTGTGAGTTGCTGTGGTTTATGGTGTGAAATCCAAGTAGCTTACTGTAGTGTCAGAAAGACAGCTTTGGTGATAAGCTCGTTCAATAAAGTTAATTCTGTAAATAATTATTAAGTAAAAACTAGTGTCAGAAGCACATGAAGTGCTTTTTCCCACTCCTTCTCCTGGGTAGCCTGCCCTTTGGCAGGCAGCTCTGCACACTGTGCAGTTGATCTGTCTGAAAGGACAGCTGATGTCACCTCTTGGCCAGCTGGCAAGGTGCTACTATGCACACAGGCGCCAGGACATTCCTCTGAGAGGGAATAAATCAGACAACTGGCACCTGTGGCACTGATTCCCTTCAACCATTGCCCTGTTCGTGGAATTCAAGCTGCAGTGGAAGAGCATAGTTGGGGTGTCTCTCCCTTGTTATAAACCTTGCCTGGAGAACTTCTTGAAGGCTGTGACAATGGCACCCTGCTGTGGTTCCTTCCATATGTAATTAACAGGGACTAGAAACTTCTTGGAAAAAGGAGATAAATGATAAATGATGGATTCCTAAGGACTGACCTGATTGCACATGGGAGGAATATTAAGCAATAGAGTTTGTGTATATCATGTAGGCTGTGATATATTTTCTCTTATTAGAGTATATCTAAAGCAGTGCCTATTTGAGGAGAGCCCTTCCTTCATTAACATATAATTAATAGCATAATGGGAAAGAGGGTTGGTACAAAATGTATTATCAGTCCATATTTTTTGACCCCTTTCAACTTCAATGCCCTCTCCAAAGATGCATTAGACTCAAGTGAAATAAATCCAGGTACATCTGTCTCCCAGAGCATTTCATATATTTCTAATACAAAATAGATAGAAGCTGGCAAATGAAGGACAGTGCCCAAGGCTTCTGAAGCTTGAACTAGGTCCAGATTTTTTTTCCACTTATGAAATTCTAATAATTATTGCATATAGGTTGAAAAGGTTTGTGCTGGTCAAAAAAAAAACCTCTAAGAGTGCCTGACAGCTTCAATTAAAGACTGTAGTGTGAAATCAGAACTACCTACCACCCTTTATACTACTGATTATTTTACATTACATACATTTTAACATGGATTAAAAATTCTAGCTGTTTTCTACTCTCATTTGATAAGATTATTCTCTACCCTAATCTCATTTTTCATTTATCATTAAAGCTCAAGTGATGAGCTACCACATTCTGCACTGGAGCTTTGCCTTCCACAAGGTAGGCCTACAAAGGCAGCTTGAGGCAGGCTAAGGTTAGCAGCAGTTAAAAACAATACTCTCTATTGCTGTAACATTTGCATTTGCTTTGAAAATCTCTATTAAACAGAAAGGAACAGGGTACAGACACTGTAGGCAAGAAGGTTCTCAGTTCAATAATATGTACATGAGGATCAGGTAGTGGGATTAGATTTACTAAGCACAGATAAAAGGCAGGAATACAAAACACTGATAAGGTTTTGTCTCTTATTTCCCCTCCACCTTCACCACCCCTAAATAATGTAAATTTTCAGCTTCTGAGACATCTCCTTGACATGCTTTTATAAATGTGTGTATATATATATGTTTATATCAAAGTCATTGGCTGTGTCGTTTAGGTGCCAGGTGAAAGGAAGATTTCTGCCTTGTTCTTCTTCTTGAGGCCTTTGAATAAAATAAGAGGAATGATCTTCATCAGCCTATTTTCCCTTCAACTTGAGGCTGCAGCATGTTCTTCTTAATTGTACTAAAGACAGCACCCAGGCTGATTTCAAGACCAAAACCATGTATCATGCAGACAATGATCTTCCAAATCAAACCTTATGAAAAACAAGGACATATCCTCTGGAGTGTACAAAACACCTGGTTCCCAACATGCTGACATATTCCTTTATGTACAATAGGCAGTCTACAGGCATGCAATGCATGGGTAAGGAGCTAGGAAAAAAAGTCCAGAGGCTTTTCTTCGTGAGTTTTGACCACTTTTGTCTTTTTCTTCCTTGCCTGTTACTGCTCAACAGTATATTTCATATAATTCCTGTCTGTTTGCCTTCTGCCCCCAAGATCTGTAACTGTGATTGTGAAGTTGAGCACTTCTGCAAAATTCCTTTCTGAAGGTTCTCAGAAAAGCTATGATCAGTGCCAGAAGCTCTGGATTTAAAACTGCTTTGTGTTTGGTTCATATTTACAATCATATGAGTTAAAAACAACATTTCAGCAAATACATACTGGAAGTTTAATATCTGAAAAAAAGACAGGTGCTCATAGTCCTGTTGCTTGCCAGGGCAAATTTCTGAATTACCAGTAGACAAGAGTGTCAGAGATTTTTAAGCTCTGCATTTGCTATATGAATACAGATTAGTTGGTGCCTAAGGTGCCTTCATGTAAACACCCACTAATCTGCTAAAAAAATAAGTATGAATGATCCTTCTCACTAATAGGTATTTCCTCGGGGACTTCATTGAGAGTTGGATTAGGTAATGAATGCTTAGAGGACTGCTGTTAAACAGCAGCATAGGCTCCTTATTTGAGAGAAGTGGTATTTTTCTATCAGAAATACAGTCAATGCTTTAGTTTTGATAAAACTTTTTCTTTCCCCAGTAAATATTAAAAGATAATGAGATAGTGGGAGTTTTGTTTTTTGTGGGTATTTTTTTACCATATTTTCAAATTACTATTTCTAGCCTCTTACTGTGTGAAATGCTGGCAGATTTCACAAGGTCTTTGCATCAGCCTTCATCACTGAAATGCTTCCTCAGGTCTTCAGATATTTATTTCTATATGCCTGTGCAGAATCTACAAGTCTTATAAGAGCTTTGCTTTAACCATTCAGAAATGAATGTTGACATTCTGAACAGGATAAAGGTAAATCTCACAAAGTTTGACTTAAAGACCTCTGAATTGGAGGAATTTCTGTTTTCACATTTGCAGGTAAGATGTTGGAGTGTTATGGAGAAAGTGACCAGAACTATGATTCTGGGGTCTGCTATTTTTTATTGGTTAAATAATGAATTTTTTTTCAAACACCTAGAAGGTGTGTGAAATAAGGTTTTTTTGAGATAAATTTGACCAATAATCTTCAGTCTTTAATTTGATAGCCTACAGTAACTACAGGGCTTGAGGGCTGAGAGGGCCTGTGTGGTGTTCATGGAGTGACTTACATTGGAGCATATTTCTGGGCACATAAAGGCAATCAGGTGATTGGGAACAGCATGAATCTGTGCAAGGTAAAACAGGCCTTCTATGTTTGCCTAGATTCTATGATGAAATGACCAGATGTGTGGGTGAGGGATCAGTGCATGTAATTAACCTGGACTTTAGCAAGACTTCACACCACCTTCCACAGTGTAATTGTGTTAAAGACGAGATTATGTGGGTAAAAACTTGTTTGGATGATCGGGCTCAGAGCATGAAGATGGAGTCACTCTTTTCACGGCAGACATACCCTGAAACAAGAGGTGTTCAGAAACATTTTCTATGCAGAGACATTCAAGGAGTGATACAGGGTGTCTAGAGATGTTGTGCAGTCTCCATCTCTGGATGTTTTCAAAACCTCAGTAGATAAGGGTCTGAGCCACTTGGTCTGATCTCATAGCTGTCCCTCATGAGCCCTCAGCTTCCTCAGCAAGCCCAAATGTACAGCAAAAAGTGAGGCATGTACCCTTTCTCTAGTAGTACCCTTTTGATACTTCCAGGGTTTAAAGTCTGTGCAGAATGTCTTTGCATCGTAAAAAAAACCCCAAACAATAACAACAAAAAAACCCAAACAAACCAGAAACAAAACAAACAAAATGCTTGCTGAAAATTTTCCTGTTAAAACAATGTAACACAAATTCAAATGCCAGTAAGATTAGATGCATTGGATAATTCAGAGAAGTTAATCCTGTCAACTACACTTTGTCAAAACAAATCCAAGTGACTCATGAAATCATTGCATTAATCACAAGTGAAATAAGGAAACCCCAGCAGTGTATGGACAAAAAGAACAGCAGTACTTGGCCTGATCTATTTTCCTGTTTGCTGTCAGAGCAACTTTAGAAAAATCTGCCTGCCTTTCGTTTAATCCATTTACTGGGGCATATCTGCACAAAGCTTTCACTACCTGGACAGCTTTAACATTTTTTCCAGACTCAGTCTTTATGGTGGCCTGGCTGGTTGGATATATTTAGCCCTGAACAGAGACTCTAAAAGGTAAATAATGATGCTATCTGACTTTGAGAGAACAGGTTGTTAAAACTCAGTGGCGAACAGAGCATGAATCTGAGTCTCTTATATCAGCT
This sequence comes from Ceyx melanurus, assembly GCA_024611195.1. NCBI lineage: Eukaryota > Metazoa > Chordata > Aves > Coraciiformes > Alcedinidae > Ceyx > Ceyx melanurus. The sequence goes on along the minus strand of JANHGL010000002.1, from coordinate 23,987 downwards.
CAGACAGAAGAGTTGACAGACATAGATACCATTCAAATAAAACTTAGGGCTAAAAGGAGTAGATTTGGTTCTCTACTGTACCTGAAACAAGAACAGAATAAGAACAAGAAGGAAGGATTAATGGAAGGCTCATCTTTCTCCAGTTTTGTGACCCATGGAAATAGGATTGATTCCTACCACAATTCAGGATAAATATCTCTACACCCCATAACCTCACCTCACCAGAGGTGACCCTGCCTCTCTGCTCTGCCCTGATGAGACCTCACCTAGAGCCCTATGTCCAGCTCTGGAGCCCCCAACACAAGAATGATATGGACCTGTTGGAGCATGTCCAGAGGAGAGTCACAAAAATGCTCCAAGGGCTGGAGCAGCTCTGCCATAGGCACAGGCTGAGAGAGTTGGGGTTGTTCAGCCTGGAGAAGAGGAGGCTCTGGGGGGGACCTTATAGCCAACTTCCAGTACCTGCAAATGGCCTATAAGAAAGCAGAGGAGGGTCTGTTCACAAGGGTTTGCAGTGACAGGACAAGGGCCAATGGCTTTAAGCCAGAAAGATTAGATTTAGGAAGAAGTTCTCTAATGTGAGAGCAATAGGTCATTGGAATGGGCTGCCCAGAGAGGTGGTAGATGCCCCATCCCTGGAGACATTCAAGGCCAGGCTTGAGGAGGCTCTGAGCATCCTGATCTAGTCAGAGATGTCCCTGCTTATTGCAGGGGGTTTGGACTAGATGACCTCTAGAGCTCCCTTCCAACCCAATCTATTCTATGATTCTATATTCAGGAAGTTAAAATCTGTGTGGAGGTTGTTCAGTGCTGTGGAACTCCCTTATGGGACAGTTTTGTTACTGCTGACAGTTTTCAAAAAAATGAAGATTATAAGATATTTTACTGCCAAAGGAAAAAAAAAACCCTTTCCTTTCAGAGTTTTGAGGACATGAGTCTGCATTCTTATCCAGAGATTAAAAGATAATTTAAGAAGTCTTTCCATTTTAGGTATAAAACACTGCAGGGTGAACTGGGCCTTTGAGATATGCAGATTCCAGGTCTAAAGTGCACTTTATTCCCTAGATTCTCCTGCTCATATGAAAGAAAACAGATGACTAACTGGAGGTCTATTTATAAGAGTACAATGTTGTTTTGAACTACTCTCAAGGAATGAATTCTTCGGCTAAGAGTCTGTGAAGGTCCAGTGCTGACACCAAAGGAAATAAGTAAAGCAGATGTTGAAGGTGCTTGGGAAGAAATCTTCAGGGGGAAAAAAAAAAAAAGAAAAAAGCAGGAAATAGTCTTTCAAGATTGCCTGAAGAAAAAAACACTCAAAATGTAGTGAAGAAGGGCAGACTGTCAGCAGATACTGCAGCACGTGAACAACACATCTCAGAGTTCCGCCGGAGTCATGTCAGCAGTCGTGATAAGATGACTGAAATACAGCACAGGGGGACTGGACTTCCTTAAGTTAGTGGTGAGGATACTTTGACCAGAAGGGAAAAGACTCAGCCACACAAGAAATGGCTGAAAAGCTGGCTTTATGCTTGTATTTTAGGAAATGTGACCATCTATGTTCTGAGACTGACCTGGAAAAAATGCTCAGTTTGCAAATACCATGGGACTGTGGAAAAGTTCATATCCTACTGGGAGTTTTCTCACTTTTCTGGTCTTTCTCATTTCATAGAATCATAGAATGTTAGGGTTTGGAAGGGACCTCTGGACACAATTGAGTCCAACCCCCTGCCAGAGCAGGATCACCCAGGGCACGTTGCACAGGAACATATCCAGGCAGGTTTTGAAAGTCTTTGTAGAAGGAGACTCCACGGCCTCTCTAGGCAGCTTTTTTTTTGCATTCTTTCTTCTCCTAGCATAGCAATGAAATAATAATGTTTCCATGTTTTCACTCCTCCAAAGATAGTTATACCCAGAAACAAGGTTTTCTGAAACATTTCAATCATGGATTCATCACTTACATCCTTATGATATTAATTGCAACAGTAAATATCAGATAGCAAAGTGTTTAAACAGTGTAAAGTGATCTTAAATTATACAGTAGCATCTCAGGATCAAAGCTGTTATTTCTCCCTTTTTCACATCCATTTAATCAGATCCCTGGCAGAATCTAGACAAAAAAAACCCAACCAATATTAGATGTTTCTAAATTGGTGGGTGACTTTACCATATATTCAGCACATACTCATGGTTCATTTCTTTGCATGTTGTATCTTCAGTTCATGCATTCAGGCAAATAACCTCCTGTGCCAGACTTGGATGTGTCCCAGCTGCACGTGCTGTTGTGTGGTGCTCTCCCCATGACTATTGCACAGTCAGACTATGATGGTGAGAATAGCTGCTCATTAGCATTGTGCTGGCACACAGCCCTCCTGTTAGAGCAGCCTGTGATCCCCTGACCACTGCAGTCACCCATGCACAGAATCCATTACCTATTTACAAGCAGGCAACCAGATACATCTTGGCTCTTTGATAATGAAAGTGCCCTGTATCTAACTATTAGTTCAATCATAATTAGATTATCGCTTAGACAAGTTTCCTTTAAAAAAAACCAAAAACAAACCTGCAGCTCCTGTAAGACTTTAGACATGAGCTTTACATTCAGAATGCAGCTTGTCCTCAGCCTCATATCACTATTTTTGCCTGCAGTCAGTTGCTGAGCTGTGAGATGCTGACATATGTCACTCTATATGTCCTTCACATATAAATTTTGGCAGTTGCCTTCGACGGTAAGAGGTGTATCTTTGTGGAAACCTAACAAATTTTTTCATTGTTTTTGCCAGATAAGCAAAGCCTGATCTTTCTGATTTGAGCATTCATTTAACTTGCTAGCTGGTTTTCCATTGAAAATAGAAGTATTAACAGAAATAAAGAGATAAAATTAGAAATAAAGATTTTAATTGAAATTTTCTAAAGAAAGGGAAAAGTAAATTTTTCATAAGACCTATTGCTCATTATTCAGACTGGGTTTATCTCAGAGACATTACAGCTCATTAGAAACTTTGTATTGCTGAGCAAACTTGCAGTTCTTTCAGATTCTAAATTTTCTTTGTATCAACATTCTTGATATTTTCCATTCATCTTAAATTACTATGTGAAGAAAAATCCTGTGCATAACCTCAATGCTTTCATTATCTGACTTCCCTTCTGCAGACATCGGATATTAAATCTTTCTTAAAATTGTCCCAATATTTGACATTTACCACTGCAGCATTTATCCTTCACAAGCTACATCTTTGTTGATTTTACTTCCAGACCAAATATTTATTGTACAGTCCTTACTGTACTTATATCTAATCCTGCCAACCTTTCCAACTACAGCAGCCAGATATTATTTTTCAAAAACCTATTAACCTAACACTAATAAATAAGGACCTAGTGAGTTTGGTCTTTTCCTGCCATTGGTGACACATTGCTTTGATGAAAGCCCCTTTACAGACATAAATGAGTAGCAGCTGCTCCTGACATCTCCAGGAAACTTGGCAGATGAGACCACCTCACATGTGATGGAGCCACGGGTGGGAGATGGCAGGTTTCACTTGTGTTCTTCAAATCAGTTCTCTCGAATTAATGGTCTGGATCAAAGTCAATCCTATTTTTAACTTCTTGATGAAGAGAGAAAAGGAAAGGGAAAAGATGAATGCCTCTTAGATAACAGTTACCTGGATAACCAAAATAGCTGCAGCATTAAATATGATGCAGAACTACTATAAACAATGCCTGCGTAGACACTGAAGTTCTGCTGCCTGGAAGGTGTTGAATGATGGGCTGCATCAAAAGCTTGATGAAATAGCAATATATCACACACATAGTAAGGGACAATATGTTACCTTATGGAGGGCGATGAATGAACCAGAATAAGCCAATATGAATTTATGGGAGAAAGGAACCATCCATACATTCTGCCCCAGCACTGGGGCAGATATGGGCACTAACTGGAGGGTTTGATTTGAAATTTTGAACTTTAATTTGAAATTTTGACAAATCATGGTTTTCTTTTAAGTTCTATTTTAAGTGCTGTAATTTGAATAACTTAATTTCAGACATTTACATACATTATATACATCTTCTGAGGATCTTTCCTTCTAAATTCCACCTGCAAAAATAATTTCCACTTAGTTTTTTTTTTTGCTTAGAAACTGAGTTTCAGCATATAGATGAAATTAATGTATTAAAACTTCAGAATTTGTATTAAAAAAAAAAAAATTGAGACCCAGAAAACTCTGTAAAAAAATCAACTCAAGCTTCCAACTGTTACAGTTCTGAAAATCACAGCGTTTTTTTCAGCAATTATTCAGTATAGTATGTATGATTTTAAAGGGCAAGTTAAGAAATACTGCTCTATTTGGTAGCAGTTGTAGTCTCAGTGGCAGCTCAAAGTAGATCCTGGGTGTTGAATGCAATTTTTTTTTTTATATATATCTAAAAGTAAAATTTAAACAGCCTGATGCTATAGGGTTAGAAATGTATTTTAAAAGTTTGTTCAGGCCAGTGTTTGGCAGAAAGGCTGACAACCGAATCAATTAAAATAATAGAAAATTTTATTGCAATCTTACTGTTTGACAGAATACCAAATACTTCAGAGAATATTTATATGTCTCAATGTTAATGGACATTTCTAACCCTGCAAAATAAAGGAAGTAATAAAAAATAGCCAAATTTTCAGTTCCAGTTTAAATGTCAGCTCCATCACTAGGAAAATTCCCATTGACTGGAGTAGTTTAGTTCATAGGCTAACAAAGGAAACCTGCACAGGCTTAAAGCAATTAAAAGCACATGGTTATATTTGCCCCCATTGGACACTATGAGAGCCAGTGCTGCATGCCCTGAATTGCTCAAGCCATTTGTTCCCTTGGAGCATTCCCCAGAGTATCATATTGTGGTCCTGTACATTTTCTTTTTTTTTTTTTTTTTAACAATCTGCCTTAAAACTGCCTTTGTCTATTTAGTTGTACAGAGTCCAACAGTCCTTCACAAAGTGTATTTCACAGAGAAGGACTGAAAAAAAAGAGTAGAACAATGGTGCTTGGTAAGCACATTAAAAGAAATGTATTGTTTTGCATTTACTTTAACTGGTATGATTTTTTTCTCTAGCTCTCCCTCTGGACCCCTTTTGCCATCCAATGCACAGTAGCCTAATAGCAGAACAACTCTGAAAGTTTTCTTTCTATGAGAAGAATTAAAATGGGAGTTGTGAGAAACATCTTGGCCAGGGGCATTTTTCTGAAAGTATCAGTACCTGAAGACAAGTAGCTTTAAATCCAGTTCCTTCTTAGTGCTACAAAAGGCCCAATGTTTCATTCACTCACAGCTCTGTAGACTTTGTTTACATTTTGATTTTTGTTGGGAAAAAAAAATGGGAAGAATAAACAATCTCACATTCTTTTAAAGCCTGTCAGCAGATGGTATTCTGATGAGGGGTGGTCAAGGAAAGCACTAAAATGCTACAAAGCACTAAAAAACAACCTGAACATCAAGGTCTATTCTAGGTGTTCTCCAAGATTTACAACTCTGGACCATTAATATATTGATTTTTCTGAATAACTTCTGCATTTGCTGCTCTTTGGGAATGAAAAGAGGAACAAATATCTCTTCCATTGCTGAGTTGCCCTATGCTCTGCTTGAGGCTGTTTCATCAGCGACTTGCTGTTAGAGGAGTGTGTAGAAAGAAAGGCCAAGGGAAAGAGCTCAGGTATAAGTCTTAGGCAGACAAATTGTCTAGGTCATGCTTGTGCTGAAATGAAAACCTGTGGTGAGAGAAACCTGGAAGTCAGTGAATCTGAAAGATATGAATATGTTGAAAACAAGGTACCGAGCTGTGTGTGCAGCACAGAGCTCTGCATGTCTTCCTATTGGGCATTGGTAGCAACCCCTCCTAGAACTCTGATGGTTTTTTAATATATCAAAGTGAGGCCACTTCCAAGGTATCCATGTCTCCTGAGTTTTACAACAGGGCAATAGAGAAAGTGCTCCTTCCTTCATTGCAAGAAGGAGAAACTTCATGTCTGTGGTTAGGTCTAAACTGGGTGACCTGAGAGCACTTCTGTGCTGTTCTCAACAACCTGGAAGGTGGGATGTCAGAAGACATGATGGTTGCATTGCCATGCACAGGGAGGCTGAGACTAGTTGGCTTGTCACAGATCACATGAGAAACTGGCATGATGGGAAGGAATTATTGACCTCTACACTTAGTTCCTGATCATGGTTTTAACCACTAGTGTCAACAAACTGAAGAACAGACTTGGGCTCCTGCAACAGTGAGGGGTGGGTATAGTTATAACCTGAAATCAGTGTGAGATGCCTTGACCAGAGGATGTAGGAATGGTCTGCAAATTCCAGTTTCTGACAAGTCTGACTGGTATTTTGTTTGTTTTCCTGCATTTGAAAAATGCAACAGTAGATTAGAAATGCAGACTCCTCTACTTAGGAGAGCATTTAGGAGACTGTTACCAGCTGCTGTAGTTATGAAGTTTAATGCTCTTGACCTACCAGCACATCTCAGGCATCAGCTTCTAGGAATTTTCCATGTTTCCAGTGAAGATGTCAACTCTGTTGGTAGTTCTGTCCAATAGACCATAGTCAAATGAGAAAAAAAGAACTGAGAAGCCTATTGAAAAAGCCACTTGATAATGCTATTAATATGAATGTTACCAAATCAGTGCTATAAAGTATTAGAAGTGGAAGACTCCATGCATCTCTTTCTGTGTCATCTTGTCTCTTAGGAAAAAAAGCAAAAGCTATTAAGAATATAATCTAAAACTGTTAACAGGTCTGACTTCAGAAAAGCAAACAAGCCAAAGATCTCATGAACAATTATGTGACTAGGATTCTGTCTGAAAATGACATTGTTAATTTCCATAAGAGAATGAGGCATTCATTACTTTCATTATGCTCAATTCTGCTAATATGATTCATCATATATATTTAAAAATGAAGTCATGTAACTAGTATTGGCCATGAACCACACTTCTAATAAAAATGGAGACATTTAACTACTGTTGGCCATAAACCATACTTCTAATTACTCATTTCACTAATGTTCATTTGTCATCTAATTCTTTTATTTTTCTGCATCAGACTATAACAAGTATAAAATAAGAGACCTTAGCACGGTGCCAAATCATTTAGCTTTGATCATTGCAATCCATCAAATGTCCTAGTGAGTCAAAATGGAATCTGCAATCCTCTTAAAAATCATTATTGATTTTAAAATGCTGATATTTTGGGTAAGCTTCTGAGAACCATCATTCTTCTCTTGTGTAAATATGAGGAGTGATCAAATACATGCATTTATATTCTCTTATAGCAGATGATGTAAAGGCAGGAATAGATTAGACTGCAGCACACAATTAACCCAGGGCAGGCTATAACAGATGAAGACATAATGCTGTATGGAACACTTAGGCCCTATTAGCAAAAACCAAGCTGATAGAGTCCTTGCCTTAAATCAAATCTTAACCATCCTGGCCAATTACAACTCTGGCTGCAATGTGCAGTAAATGGATTGGACATAATAAATCTTTCTATGGTAGCAGACACATCAAGATACAAATGTGCTTGACTGCTACTATTATCTTACAGCTGAGTCTCATGACACTACATAGCTCATTCTGTAGCAAGATTTGAAGCAAGCATATGCTAAATAGTTTAATACAAGTTCAGGTGCTGACAAATAGCCCCCTTTTGACAAAGGCATTTCCAACGAGCTGCTGGTCACATACAATGATACCATCCTTTTTACTTCAGTCTGAAAAGGCACAGGAGAATGAGTGGACTCACCATCTATAGATAAGGTCCGTATCATGGATAGCTTACCTTACTGTGCATTTTTATTTTGCAAACAGATAAAATGACTGGCTTTATTTCATGGTTCTCAGATAAAAGCTAAGTGCTGTTGTCTGTAACACAGAAATCCAAAATAAAAATCCAAATAAAATCTTTTAAATCTTGCTGCTTACTGTGTCAGCCATTCTCTATCAACTGTCCTGACAGCTTGAGCCAAATCTATGGCTGTTTTATGTAATAAGGGACTTGTACTAGAAATGTGTTGTTTTCTACTTTTATAAAGTGATGTGAACCTGTACAAATGCATATTACCCTATGATGTCATTGCAGACACAGGATTAGGCATTGTTCTGAAAAGAATGGCAGAGTTTAAATTAACAGGCTGACTTTGTAGCCATATATTTTCATGCTATGCCATGGCCTCAATTCTTCCTTTTCAATCATTATGTAGTTCTTCTCATTAGTTTACAAGATGTGGTAGTGAAAGGTTAATTATAGACAAGAAGGTGCTTTTAATGTCCCTTAGACTTGTAGACCATCCTGACTCAGAGTATAGGTTCATCAGGATGTTCATATATAGTTGCCAGTCAGTTGTTTCTCTGTAAATCACTGGTCTTCCTTGGCTGAGTTAATCTTATTTCTCCTGGTTTTGCCTCTTAGCAATGCAGCAAGCAAAGCTCTGCTTTCTTAGAGACCATTAACCAATTATAGCAGTGGCCTGGCAGAGACATTGGGCAGAAATCACAGCCATATATTAATTATGCAGATCTTTTAAATGTTGTACAATTGCTATAAACCCCCTTACATTCCTGTTTTTTCAGTAGCTGAGCATAACATTGACATTAGTATTGCCTCAGCACTGGCCCCATCCCATCTCAATTTCTTTACTGGGTCACAGATGTGAAATAGATTTTACTGGAAAAATGTAGTGGCATACAGGCATCAAGTGCACTATAACAGGCAAAATGGGAATGCAGGGGGGCTGTCAGGAAGACTGCATCATATCTGAGCTGCCAGCAATGGAAAGAGGCAAAATTGACTGTGTGGAGATACTTTAATAGAAAAAGGAAGGACATAGCTAAATGCAACTGGAGCAAATTCAAGAAGCATTTGACTGATAAGAATTTGAGCATGTGTAATGTTATTTTTATCATAAACATTCTGGCCAAACAAGCACTTGGCAGTTTTTCTCTGAGGTTGTTTTTAAATGTTGTCGTTGGCCTCAATTTCATTAGCCCAAAATGTGTCGGTGGATTTGTAAAAAAGCAATAGCTGTAAATTACTCTTGAATTGTAGTTGTCACGGTGATAAATGGAGAGAGATTAATTAAATGTACATTCAAACGAACTCCATTGACTTTAAAGGTATTTTCTAGCCCGGAATTTCACTGAGGCTTAAGAGTGGTGTCATGGTGAGAAGAAACTTCTGTCTGGAAACTTCTGAAGTTTTAGTGAGTGGAAATACACATGAGAAGGTGCAGGAGGATGATGATTTAAACGCAGCGTCTGGGTGCCCCTTTGTGGGCTGTGCTGTTATTGCACTGGTGAGGCGCAATGTATTGCAAAGCACCTGCAGGATCTCATTGCCTGTCATCATTGGTATCTGTCTGATGTTTATACATTTGGCAAAAACATGTCATTTTGAAATTACGCTTTTGCTGCTTCAGTATCTTTGCTGTCTCATTATGTGGTATAAACTATCCACATGACATTCCAGCACAGCATAATACTGTGTTAAATTGCAAGGCAGATTAATGTTATGAGTCATTTATTATTCACATTTGAGGGAAAACACAGCCACAAATGTAGAAACATTTCCGTGAGCATGAGGAAACTCAAGCAGAGATTGGAAAAGCAGGACCAGTTAACAGTAGGTGTAAGAGGACTGATCTTCCATACAGAAAAAAACCCCAACCCATCATTATCTTGATGCTACTCATAGCAGCATGACAGAGGGAATGAATCTCAGCTTCTAAACACTTCTGAATTATGATGGCTATAACAACTGCATTTATCACACGATTAGAAAATAGATAAGGTCAGAAAGGACCTCTGGATGTCATCTTCTTTCCAGGTGGTGGATCCTCTGTGCTGGAACACGGGGCTGTTCCTCCCCAAGTGCAGGACACAGAGTTTCTCTTTGTTGAGCTTTACAGAGCTTCTGCTGGTTCATTTCTCCAGTTTGTGGAAGTTTCTGTGAGCAGCAGCAAAAAGATTTAGTGTAGCAGCCACTTCTCTTAATTTTGCATTGTCTTTAAACTTGCTGAGGCAGCACTCCGGGTCATTAATTAATATCCTGAATAGTATTGGCTTTGTTATCAACCCCTGGGGTATTTGACTAGTGACCGACCTTGGCTGGACTTCATGTTGCTTATTACAACCCTCTTCATCCAGCAGTTCAAACAGTTTTCAATCCATCTTACTGTCCATTTATCTGAACTGTACTTTATCGGTTAATCTATGAAGATATTATGGGAGACAGTGTTGAAAGCTTTACTAAAATCAAGATAAACAACATCTCACATTCTCCCCACCTCCACTGGATTTGCTATTTCCTTGTAAAAGGCTGTCAGGCTGGTCAGTATGATTTACCCTTTGTAACTTCATGCTGACTACTCCCTCTTACCCTTCATATTTTTGGACTTAGTTGTTCCAGAAGGACTTGCTCCATCACATTCCTGGAAACACAGTGAGTGTTCCTGTCTAGTCTGACATATATTGATCACCAAAGACCTGTGGAAAAAGCTCATTTGCTTTGTTTCATAGTGAACATCGCCCTGAAAGTTAAAATTATTCTTTTCTTTCGAGTATGTGTGTTGGGAGATGAGGAAAAGGAGACATTGCTTACAGAGGAAGAATCACAGGTCCCACCTCTGCAGCTACAAATACTTTCCTGTGACAGTGGTCTGGGGTTAATTTTGGCAGGGAATATATCCTTTTTATGGACTAGTTGTTCTGATGAAATAGAGCATCTGTACCACTATTATTGTTTAAGAAAATCTTTCAAAGCATTACATGAAAACCAACAACTGTTGATCTTAGTCCCTGTCTTTTTTTCCAGTACCTGTCATGGTCTGGAGCACATCCTTCAGGTTCACAGCCCTTGCTCTGCCAACATTGTGTACCATAGTTTTTCCTCATATTTCAGTGTCTTTCACTCCAGTCTGGGAGGAAAATAAACATCAAAACAATTGAATTTCTAGTAAGACAGGTCTACTTTTTTTTTTTCAGTTTGTCCCTTTCCCCATCCTATGTGTCTATCATTTTTGTATTTGTCACTTGTCATTACCTATCAAACTTTTTTTTCATGCCTTATCATGGAGGCAAGTTGGACAGCAATGAAAAGCCAAATATTAAGGCAATGAAAAAGATTCCAGGAAATTTTTGTACTTCATGGGAAAACACTAGATCCAGACAGCAGATGTTGCACAGTGGAGCATATTTGCCATAACCCTGCTCAGCTACACAATTTGGGTCCTGAACAGCGGGCATGGGAGGCACTCTCCTTCCTTATTGAAATTAATAGTTGGTCAGTGTGCAGTTTATGGAAGCTGTTGCAGAAATGAACATCAATCAGAATCTAAGGCTGACTGCCCCAGAGCAGTGCTGATACACTACATAGAAACAGAGAGTCGTAGAATTCTTTAGGTTGGAAAACACTTTTAAGACCATCAAGGCCAAGCACTAACCCAGCACTGCCAAGTCCACCACTAAACCATGTCCCTAAGCACTGCATCTACACATCTTTTAAATACCATCACATATAGGGACTCTTCCACTTTCCCGAGGAGCCTGTTCCAACGCTTGGCAATCATTTTGGCTCTTCTTTTCTCTTTTATTCAATGTTTATTAAAAATATTGTTCTCCTAAATCAGTACTATTAAGCTTCATAATCATGTTCCCCTTTTGTGCCTTTCTTTTCTCACTGCATTCTTTTTTTTTTTTTTTTCCAAAATGATACATCTTCAGCTGGAGAAATGCAGATACTCACAATACAAATTGTAGACTTAAAAGCCCAGAGGAAAAAAAAAAATCAACATTGTCAGCTCCACTAGATAGAAAGGTACCTTGCAATCATTGCTGCTAAAACTATTTTCTGGAGCCTTCCTGCAATATACAAGGATGAGCATGAAAGTCATCTGGAGACTGGGCAGTGCAGCTGTATCACAACTTGATCATGGTGTTCTCTGGATAGTGAAAGAAAGCCTTTCAAACAAACTTCTGTGCTCCCTGACTATTATCAAATTCCTTCTTGCCATGGGTATGGATTCTCTTTATGAGCTCCTGTGTCCTTCAGCTGGCTAGTCTTTGGCCTTGCTTCCAGCTTCCCTCTGTTAGAGCAGCTCCACTGCCTGCTTCCTTTCTTCCATTGTCTCAAGCAACAACAGAAATTCTTGCCAGCTCATCACAGGTCTTTAATAACAGTGTTAACTTTTGACTTTGTTCCTATTTTAAATGTTGCTGCAACAATAGCAGCAAGAATAGCTTATTTTTAATGGAAATTGTATTTATGTGGACAAATGCTGGTTTTCCTATAGTTCATGGCTGAGAGTGTAAATGAAATTTTCCATTTTCTATGTATTGTATAAAATGATTCAGAGCCTTGTTTATCCTTTTTTTTTCCCACTGAAAAAGAACTGAAAGAACAAGGGTTCAAAGTCAATGAGTTCCTCTTGCATGAAACTCCAGCAGCAGAGCTGTGTACTTAGCTTTATAGACAGCACTGTCAGTGGAATTATATAAAGAGGTCCATCATAAAGCAGATTCTCAAAAAGTCTTGGACACTATGTACAGCAGATATAACACCACAAGAAACAGCAGCATGTTTGCCTTCAGCACAGAACAAATGTTTGATCACAATCACCACTGTAGTATATTTGAAACACCTTTTTAAAAATAAAAAGGAATTATTACCTGGAAGTTAATGCATCCATAGCAGACTTGGGACAGTTAAAACAGATGTGTGGAAATGGATTCTTAGACAGATCACTGTATCTGTGTTCATCTTTAGTTCTGCATTTCCAAAGTAGGGATAACATTTTCTGGTCTAGTCTAGATTGGCAGAAAGATGCAGAACAAAAATACAAAGTAAAACAATTGTACACCCTGAATTCTGCCTTTAGACAATATAACAGGGTATTTTAAACCTAGAAGTGGGCCCGTGTGAATTTCCTGATATTCAACACGGCCAAATGCAAGGTCCTGCACCTGGGTCAGGGCAACCCCTGGTATCAGTACAGGCTGGGGGATGAGTGAATTGAAAGCAGCCCTGTGGAGAAGGATTTGGGGATACTGGTGGATGGAGAACTGGATGTGTGCTGGCAATGTGCAGCCCAGAAAGCCAAGAGTATGTTGGGCTGCATCAAAAGAAGTGTGGCCAGCACATCAAGGGAGGCAATTCTGCTGCTTTACTCTTCTATGCTAAGACCCCACTTGGAGCCTTGTGTCCAGCCCTGGAGTCCTCAGCACAAGAAAGACATGGACCTGATGGAGAGAGTTCAGAGGAGGCCACAAAAATGATCACAGGGCTGGAACAACTCTGCTGTGAAAACAGGCTGAGAGAGTTGGTGGTGTTCAGCCTGGAGAAGGATCTGAGGAGACCTTCAGAGGAGTTTTCAGTATTTCATAGATACATAGATTCATAGAATCATAGATATTAGGGGTTGGAAGGGACCTAGAAGATCATCTAGTCCAACACCCCTACCTGAGCAGGATCATCTAGACCAAGTCACCCAGGAACAGGTTCTGTAAGAAGGATAGGAACAGTCTACTTAGCAGGACCTGTTGTGACAGGACAAAGAGGAATGGTTTTAAACTAAAAGAGGGTAGATTTAGACTAGAGAACAGAAATATTTTTTTTATGATGTGGGTGCTGAAGCACTGGAAAAAGAGGTGGAAGAAGACTGGACACATTCCTAGTCAATTTGGACAAGGCTCAGAGCAACCTGATAACAGAAAGTGTCCCTGTTCATAACTGTGGGTTTGGACTAGATGATGTGTGCAGATCCCTTTCTACCCAAACTATTTTATGATCTTAGCACTTACAGCATTTTTTCATCAAATGTAATATAGAAGACAATTTGGTTTTTTTGTGTTTGTTTTTTTTTTTAATTTTAATTACATCTAGATTCTCAGGTAGAACTTAAAATTCAATTGAAACCGTGGCCATTATTTTACACCTAACATAGGTGTTACCTCAGAAATGTTAGACAGACTCTCAGGCAGGAAACCTTGTCCAGTCTAATGTAACACAAGCATTTGAATGTCTTGCTTAGCTCTCTGTGCAGGACACCCAGACTTCTTAATTTACTACCACTCTCCCTGTTCACAAGAAGATCCCGTTTAATTGGCTTCTGGCATTTCAGGAAAATATGCAGAAATGCCTGGTATCTCCATCCTCTTAGGAGAAAATAGAGCTAACACTTCCCAAGAGCATGCTTCATGGTATGGTATGTGCCAGAGATGTCTTTACATAATTATCCAGAAGCCAAATAAGTCCCCCAGGAATTTAGACAATACATACCCACAGGGATTGAGGTCAAGACTGCAAAGGAGAACATAGCCATGGATTGTCCTGGTGGCAGTACTCCCCACACACATGCTGAGGGAGATGCAAGGTTGAAACCCCACCTTCCAGAAATGTGTGTTTTTTTATTAGAGACTTGCTGGGTTTATTAAAACCATTCCCTATGGCAGGGACCAGAAAGCCTCTTCCCAGTTGTTGCCAGGCCTTTTGCTGTCTGACCGTTGCACACCTGAGTGCACAGTGGCTGACCTCTGGAAGGAGGGTATTTCCACTGGGGGCAGCCCATGGTGTTCAGGGCACTCCTCTGGGATGGGGATCGAGAGGGTCACTTCCTCGGGTGAGCAAGAATCGAAGATGACCTTGGTGCACATATGAGCTGAGCAAAGCTGCCACTTCATCAGATGCAGGGAATTGTGGCCTTGACTCTTCCTGTCTCTTCTGACACCCCCGGGGAATTTCAGCAGACAGAAACAGCTGTCTGTCTATCCACGACTGCATCAGACCTCCCATCTCTGCAGTGCAGGCAATTCAGAGCAGTCATGGGTGACTGAGGTTACATGTGCTGAGATTGCTGAGGCTGCAGGGAGCTTTCAACAAAGTAGGGAAGTACCTAAAGAGCAGATAACACCTGTCTATATGTTTAGTCAAAGTGAGATTGATGGCTTACAACACTCTGGGTCTAGTTCTAATTCAAGAAGGTTCTTCTGTTTCAAATTATGCATTTAACATTATATAATGACAGTAACAATAATAAAGGATACATTTTTGAGGGTGTATTGCTAACCAAAATGTCGTTTAAACTGGTACTATTAAATCAGCTGAAGGTGCAGTGGGGCATCAGGCCCAGCTCATAAAAATTGGACACAAATCCTGATTTGAGAATCTGCAGAAAGGTTGGGTTTGTGGATTGTTTTGTTTGGTTTTTTTTTTGTTTTTGTTTTTAATGTGGTAGTCCTAACAAATTCCCAAATGCTTGAAACTTGATCATCTGCCTCTGAGTAGAAGACTGAAGGACATTTGTAGCAGATCTGTTTATCTGCTTGGATATCTGCTTCGTTTCCTCCACCCTTATTTGACACAAAAACAGATGTACCTCTGTCATTTGTCTGACCTCTGTGGCAAGATGAACAGCTAGACTGATACATTTATTGATCAGAGAAAGAAGCACTCCCAGGAAAATAAGCTATAGATGCCTTGCTGTGAGATTGAAGATTTCACATCTGTCCCATGCAGATGGTAATTAATCTTGAATCGGTAATGCCCACAATTGGTTGGTTGACAACATTACTTTCTTAATCTGGGAGCACGGATAAACAAATGTATTGGATTGCTCTGTGGGTAACATTTTATGAATGTGTTATAATTGCACATGCAGCCCATAAATCAGATAGATTTCTCATCCACATTGCTAATTGTGTTTATTATTGGAAATGTTTCTCATGTTGCTTGATATTCACTAACTGGTTGATTTCCCACTGTTGCAATCCGACACCCATGTCAGAATTGAAATCTTCACTGCTGCAAATATTTTAGGAACTATTAAATAGCCTCCCTAGTCTAATTACCTGGTAGCTAGGTGCATGCTTAGAAAGATAACTTAAGTATTCATTTTTATTCTATTTTATTTTATAGAACCTTCAGTTATGAAAAAAAATTGTCTGGATAATATATGGGTTATAAATGTTAAAAATTGCTTTTATACCTCTTTCTGCTCTTATACACTTTACTCTTTGCAACTCCACATTGCTACTTTGTGTTCTGAAATGGAATTTCTTCCCCATCTCTTTCTCTTAAGGATTTATTCAATGCATTTCTGTAAAATATCTCCCTTATTGGCAGGATCCTATTACTTTCATATCTTAATTTCTCAATTATTCTGATACATGTTTGCAGCCACTAGAATAACTCCTAGGTTACAAAATGCTGAAGTTGCTGGAATTAAGCTCATAGTCTGAAGCAAGAAAAAAAAAATCACTAACTGGGAATGTTTCTGTAGCTGAATCTGCATCCCAAAAATCTACACATAAGAAGAAAATTTTGAAAATACTGTCTGAATCTCGTTAGGCTCAGAGGTTTCAAGACATAGAATCATAGAATGTTAGCGGTTGGAAGGGACCTCTGGGGATCATCAAGTCCAATCCCCCAGCCAGAGCAGGGGCACCCAGGGCAGGACACACAGGAACAGATCCAGGCAGGTTTTGAAAGTCTCCAGAGAAGAAATCTCCACAGCGTCTCTGGGCAGCCTGTTCCAGAGCTCACAGTCAGCCTCACAGTTACTTTCTGGTACAAATTACATGCTAGTTTTGGCTGTGATAATTAATGTGTGTAGATAGAATCCAAATAATGGTAAATTAGTGGTTCCTTCTCTGAATGTCTGTAGCCAGGGGGAGCTGAATAGCTTGTGCCTAGGAAATGCTTAGTCATGATAGCACATCATAATATTTGAGTTAAATCACAACCCTCACACGCTATTGGGGTGTAAGGTGAAGATGGAAAGAAGGAGCTTTCTGTTCCTGAGTTGTGTATGCAGTGGTGCTTCTCCAACTGGTCTCTCTACTGGCACAGGGAGGGATTTACCTTTTATTTCTGCCTGTACCACAAGCAGCATCAAAACACAGTGCAACAAAAAGTAATTTCATCTTGGCCTCTGAACAGACACCAGCAGATGTCTGAAGCATTTTTTTTCAGTCCTAAGTTAAAACTCTTTGAAGTCAATGGCAAGACTTCCATTGCCATTTACCTTAATGGGCTTTGAATCAAGATTTTGGTCACCTACCAATGAGAGGTTGGTTTAAACAGGCCAGATGTTAATGGAAGAGCTTGAATTTGCTACAGAACTTTGAATAAAATTGTTCCATCAAAGGTTTGCTCCTTGTTTTCTTCAGGAAAGATGTAGATTCTAGAAGCTGATGTTCAATCTGGTCTAACACAGAATTTGCTGTACCTCCACATTTGCATTATTTTGACTTTAAAGGGTATGTTATTGATAGGAATTAGAAGCTGATGGATTTTTTTTTTTTTGTGAGCATTTCCAAGCATAAAGGCTGTACTTAGATAGTTTTGAAACATTCTGAATTGAGTCATCAATCTTTTGAGTGAATCTTAAAGTTTTCCCTGTATTCTAATAGCCTAGGACATTTAAAATTTATGTTGCAGCTGTAGCAATCATCATTAAACTCATCTGTATGAGTTTTCTAGACTACACTATTTTATTATAAAGTAGACAAAACATCAGCATGAACCCTGAAATGAAATCAGCCCCATTATGCAATGGTCTTTAGTCTTGTATTTCAATTGATGGAAAGCTCTACAGGGTTTGTGGAAACAGGTCATATTGCTACATATTTCTCGCAGAAAATCAGGGAATCACAATTCTAATAACAAAAAAAAAAACAGACAAGAAAAAATGGTACTATAGCTAGTAAATCACTGTAGCAGTAGAAATGTCACCAGATTTGTAGAACTATTCTTCAACAAAGAAGCTGAAATTCCTCAATAGAAATTCTGGTTCCATTATTTTCAGACAAAACTAGTCCTGGCTTTTGGTTTTGACTACTCTTTATGCTGCTATTTCTTATTAAAATTTATTGTATGAAAACCAAAGTGTTTTTCTTTCCCCAAATTGCCTGCATATTCCTGTTGAAAA
Organism: Ceyx melanurus; assembly: GCA_024611195.1. Taxonomy (NCBI): domain Eukaryota; kingdom Metazoa; phylum Chordata; class Aves; order Coraciiformes; family Alcedinidae; genus Ceyx; species Ceyx melanurus. Next base: position 6,034 of record JANHGL010000002.1, on the reverse strand, counting down.
GAGCTGCACACATAAATTTAAGAATAAGCAAGCAAACAAAATCCCTTCATTTTTCATGGTTGTATCAGACTTCATTTTTTATTTTGACTATCTCTAAGCACTTCTGCCAGCAAAACTGAGTAACAAAAATGTCTGCTGAGAGTAAGCATGAAAAGAGGTGTGGATATGGCCAAAATGAATGTGTTCTATAATTAGAATGCATACTGCTAGGACAGAAATAGCAGCTGTATCAAGCTTGACAAAATAAAACACCTGGACCTATTATTTTAGAGGGTGGTTGTTCCAATTGCCCTGAGGAGTCTAGTGTGTAGATTTCACGGCAATTAATTACTCTGTGTAGCTGTCCATGTGCAAGACTTGTAGCAAACTTCTAGTAAATTTGGTGGGTTGCTTTGCAGTGAATGCTAAACCTCTTTTGCAAGGGTTAAGATTTACTCTGGACAATTTACTATGGAAAATGTAGCATCCTGTAAATCCAAAGCATCACTTGCTCATGGCAATTTATTTGTCTGTCCATATTATCATAACAATTATATATCCGCATAAATACACTGTGATTTATTTTCATGCCTGATTGTGCCAACTGAATAGTCCATAAAATACCTATAATATTACACTCAGTATTTCACTATTTCAACTTTCATCTAACTGCACATCCCTCTTTCTTTTCCTTATTGATATTGAAGCTAATTTAGAAGCAATATCCTTAGGACAGGAATAGGAATAGGTAGGGTAGGTAGTCTTTTTTTGTTTGTCTGTAAAGTGCTGTGAAGCCATGGGAAGAATGTCTTGTCTTTCACAGCAGATGACCAATGGTATATTATATGAAGGTTAAAATTCTTAATAGTGTGCCAGAGTTTGGGATCCTAGACCTGAAAATTACTATTTTAGAGGTTACTGGTCTCCAGAAGCACACTGAATTAGCACACAGACAAGCAGATCAGTTGGACTTACTTTATCTCTGCCATCTCTGCAGACTTGTCACTTTTCACTGTGTGCAGACCAATACAAATCCTACTCCAGAATATAGCTCAGAAATTCCACAGTTTTGATTAGGTTTATTTATATGATATAATCTTACTATTTTGTACCAAAAGAGAGCTGGCCTGTATTAGGAAGACAGACGTTAGCCTTCTTTTCTCTGGCCAGGGCTGTAAGATGCAAATACTGCTGAAGCAGCCAGCATAACGTCCAGATACCAGGGGGAAGGATCAGTGGAACTGAGGAATGAATTCTTTGGAGTATTAATTAAAGGATGGAGATAGTCATGCTGCTTTGCCTCCTGGCTTTTTGAGGCATATTTTCCAGTTTTAGAAAGCTATAATGTGCTGAGCTCCAGCTGGCCTGGCATATTTACCTGGGTGAAAACTCTGGATTCAAATCCAGATTTCCCTACAGGGAGTGCAGCTCATGCTGTAGAACACCCTTGGACACTGGTTTCATTTCACCTGAGGTCTGGAGCACCCTTGACTCTGCTTCAGCAATAGCCCTTCAGCAATATCTTCCAGAGAGCAGAAAGACAGAAACTCTCTCTCACCAACCCTTCCCAAGGTACTGGTAACATTTTCACATCATTGGAATTGTTCAAGTAAAAAGCCAAGTTACAGTGAAGGACAGTGGTGTAGAGGTGAGACAGTGGTGCTCAGAATTGCTCCTGAAGCCCAGCTGCTCATCTAGAAACACCTCACACATGCTCATTATCTACCATAACAGGATGACACATGTGGAAACTGCAAAACAATGGAGTTTAATCCTGAAATATTGATGATGAGGTGAGACACGAGTAACACTCCCCTGTGTCTTCTCCAAATAAGTATGTTCTAGGAGATCTAGGCTTTGTCTCCTTTAGAAATTGGTGGAATATAAGGGAAGTAGCAATGCTCAGAGAGTCAGAGTATGCATTTGTCCCTGCAGGCAGAGTGAAAATAGACATAATAGCTCCCATGTAAGCACCACAGGCAGAACCTTGGTGAGGTTAAATGGGCATTATGCCAAGAGCTGAGTTTTTCACTTTACAACAGTATGGCTTTTGTATATACTTTGCGTATACTTTGAATCAGCATGTTACTGTAAATACTTTTTATTTCACCCATTACAGGAATTAATAGTCACATGTCATTTCCTATTTATTCTCATTTTTCTTTCTGAATCTGAACTATGCATGTGTACAGTAACAGAAGTATATAAGTTAATATGATTTATTTTAGAGAACTGATACATCATTTTTTTTGAGTTTGATCTCTATTGAAACTAGTTTCTTCCTAACATTTACTTGAACCAAGAAGAATCTATTTGCAGTGTTTTTGCCACCAGAACCCTCTTAGCAACCATTTTACAATTTCTTCTTTGTGGTCCTTTATATAGACAGTTTCTTCAGTGGCAAGATCAGTACATAGTAAAACTGACACATAAACCAGCAGCAGTATCACAGAATGTAGAGTCTAGAAAAACAGTGCTCCATGAGTCATGACAATATGTAATACAGTGACATTGTCCACATTTAAGTAGTATGTATGTTTTATTTCAGATACCAACAGCATCCTAAATTTGCTTTTATATTCAACAGAGACAAGTAGGTGCCTATGAAAGTAAAATTTCCTATTTGTCTAAGTTTAGGTTCCTAAAAAGAGATGGATTGGATTCTAAGCAGCCTTTGCTGAGCTTTGTCTTTCTTTTACTTTTTTTTTTTTTTTTTAACCCAATGTTAGGCTATTTCGATGCATTAAAACAGTGTGTATTGAAATTTACATTAATTGCCAGTGCTTTGTGTTTTCATTGTTTGCAATGTGTAGTGGTTTATAATCCTTAAGGAAAAAATTGCTGGTGGATTATAAAGCTCTGGTCTTGTATTACACTGTTATTACTGGAACATAGTCTTCCATATTATTCTTTCAAGATGAATCATACATGTTGATTAATGAAAACAGGACTTTTTTGGTGTTGTTTAATCTCTGAGTGTTGATAGGGACCGACAAGAAACATTTTGAAAAGTCTTGTAAAGAACAGTATTTTTTCAAATTTTCCTCTTATACTGTGTTCAAGTAATGATGCTTCCTACAGCAACCCTCATTAAATATTTTTATAGAACAGGGATGCCAGGCTGACCAGTAATGGACTGGTGACACTGAGGCCCTGCAGAACTAATTTCACATCACTAACCTTCATAACACATTTTTGCTCTTTCTTGCAAAAAATCATAAACCGGGAAGATCAACTGTCTACTTATTCCCTCATCCTCCCACAGCAAAAAAACCCCTTTTCTCCTGCTTGCACAGCTGAATGTCACTGATCAAAGTGTGCTGAACTCTTTATTTCATACTCCAGAAGTGACCAGAAAGAAAACGCTCTTCTGTAAACAAATATGAAACAACTTGCATGAGACCACTGCCCTCCTCAGAAGCAAAGCAGATGTGCTCTAATGAGCACTCTTTTGAGTGCATCTTTCTCTACATTCTCAGTATTTCAGATGCTGACATTCAAATGAGGCCACCCAAGGAAACCAGCTCAAAAATAAATCAGAATTACAATGCTTTGCATATTGAAATTTCTACGGAAGGTCAGAGTGTTATACAGTAAATACATTAATTAAAACCTATGACAATAAAGATAATAAAACTGAATCAGAAATCTTTAACATATTTACAAGGGCTCTATAAAAATGCTCATAGGCATAGCATATCCAAAACCATTTGTTTGGTCACCAAAAAAAGTTATCAAAACGAAATCTGAAGCTGACCAGTGCATGGCCTATAATTCAGGGAAAAAAGTGTGCAGGATGCATGAAGCTATTCATGGCAGAGGACTGCATGGGTTTGACCAGAAGCAATAGCAAAGCTTGCTGGAAGCCATTCCACATGAGGAAAGGTTCCATAACATGACAGCCTGACATTACCAATATATCAAGAGCTTGGTGGAAGCAAAGGACTTTGCCCTGCAAGAAGTGCTAGGCTGTGCCTTTGTGAAGTGTTTTGGTGTTTCAGGCAGAAAGGAAAAAGCTTTGTTGTTTTGCATTGATGAGCAATTCACTGCCAGTGTTGAAAAATTCACATTGTTCTTGAGCAATTCACTGCCAAAGTGGAAGCATTCCATTGTTCTTGGAATGTGCTCTTAGAAGGAAAAAAAGAACCCCAAAAGAAATCTATTAAAAGGAGTGTGTATAAACATTGATTCAACTGTAGCCACTTTAAATATAGGCTCTGTATATAGAAGATTTCCGGAGGTGTCTAAGTCATTGTTTGGTTTGTCCACTTTTTAAAGACAAGTAGATTTTTCATGAAGAGATGTCTAATGAATATAACTGGTTTTATAAGCAAAAGAAAATATTTTTTTTCTCTCTTTATAAAGAAGTATAGTTGGAAGCCTGGACAAGAAATAAGAGCTGACTTGAACTCATCCCAGAACAGTGACTGGAAATTATTATTACTTGGTAGCTGTTCAGAAGCCTATAAAAGGGAACACATTCAAAGGTTCTTTGGATGCATTTATGATATATATGTATATGTGATATGTATGTATCTCAATTATAACAAAAAAAAATTAAGTGATTTAGGTGTGATCAAAACAGAAGCATAATTGTGGGTTAACTAAAATATCTAAAAATTAAATTATAAGGGTCTACTTTATAGCCCCTCAAAACTGGCAAAAAGTTTCTTATTGATTGTGAAGGTTTTGCATCAGGAGAGCAGGCTTTTATGGGATCAACAACTTAAATATTTTTCTTCATGTTTCAACCAACACAAATGAGACCACTTGTCCATTTCTGTCAATATAGCATGCACATCATTACAGTGTAGACTCTTTTCCTTTATATTTTTGGTATATACACTGATAACATTGTTTTTTACATATGTGCATATCTTCTTAAAGCTGGAACTGATAAAAGAGAAAGGTCTGGTATGATTTTGATATCCTTAAAAGGCAAAAAGGCATCCTTAAGAAGAAGTTCAAGAAAGAGGTTTAAATGTAAAAAATAAAATTATTCTATTTCAGACAAGTACTAGCAAAGGACAATGTGCAGATGATCCCAAAAGCCAGAGATTTTGGTCAAAATGAAATGTTTTGGATGGAACTGAAATAACAATATGACTATACCAAATCCAAACTCAATTCTGTCATGTGGGATATATTAGGGAAAGGGAGATTTGACAGAAGAGGTTGATGGTGTAGTGATTGCTGGTACTAGAATACTCCTCGAGCTTCTTTGAATGCAGTTTGGCACACAGCTGAAGATGACCAACATTGTGTTAGTGACCACAGTGGCTTCCTGCTAAGCACAACGGTAAGAAGTAGCAAAGATGAAATAAGACAATTTTTTTGGATCCTAATCAGAACACAGCATGATGGTCAGAGAATCAGAGTACTGGCATCTGAGTTCTTTGCCGTGAATAATCGAATTCCTTCATTTTCCTTTTAGTTTTTGTGTTTTGGTTTGGTTTTTATTTTTGTTTTGTCTTGGGGTTTTTTTTGGTGTTTGTTGCATTATGTTTGGTTGGTTGGTTGGTTTTGTGTTGTTTTGGGTTTTTTTTATGGTGAGCATTTTGTTGTTTTTCGTTTGTTCATTTTTTATGTCTTTCAAAGCATACTTCTGCCATAAGTTTTCATGTTTGTTTTAGCCAGCAGTGCACTATGCAGATCATTACAATGTGTTATCTCTACTTCAGCATACTTTAAGGATTACATGATTTAATTTAATTTCCTCTTAAAAGCAATTAGAATGAATGCTTTCTGGTCCCTTGCCAATATAGTATATCACACAGAATTACACAGAATTATTGAGGCTGGAATAAACCTCCAAGATCATCAAGTCCAGCCTAAGACCTGACACCACAACACCTCCCTCACTAAACCATGTCACTGCCACAGCCAATCTTTCCTTAAACACCACAAGGCATGACGACTCCACCACATCCCTGGGCAGTCCATTCCAGTGTCTAATGACCTTTTCCATAAAGAAGTGCTTCCTAATGTCCAACCTAAACCTCCCCTGGTGCAGCTTCAGGCCATGGCCTCTCATCCTGTCTCAGGTTCAGCCAGT
>JANHGL010000001.1:0-28981 GCA_024611195.1 Ceyx melanurus | reverse complement strand
ACCTTACTACCACTCTTCAAGCTTTTAAGGTCCAGGGCAAAGTGGCGGCTGGGGCTGAGCTGGTAGCTCTGCACAGAGTTGGTACCCACGTCAGGGTCCTGGGCACTCTCAATGTGGAATCGGGCCCCGGGCACGGCAGACTCACTGATTTCCAGACGGTAATCCTGGCGGGGGAAACGCGGTGCATTGTCGTTGATGTCCAGCACCTCCACCTCCACGTTGTGCACCTCGATGGGCTGCTCGATGACCAACTCCAGGCTGAGGAAGCAGGTGGGGCTCAGCTCGCAGAGGGCCTCACGGTCCATGCGCTCCCGTACCAGCAGCGCCCCGCGGCCCAACGCCAGCTCCAGGTATTGGCGGCCGCTGCCCGAGGTAAGCCGCGCTCCCCTCGCCGCCAGCCGCCGCGGATCCATGCCCAGGTCGCTCGCCACGCGGCCCACGAAGGCGCCGTGAGGCAGCTCCTCCCTCACCGAGTAGCGGAGCTGCCCGCCCGTCGCCCGCTCGGCTCCCAGCCCCAGAAGCAGCAGCAGGCCCAGCACCACCGCCCTGCCGCGGCTCCGCCGAGCAGCCGCCGCCATGGCCGGGGCGGGGGAGGGTGTGAGTGGGGAGCTGCCAGAGTCCGGAGCCGCCTCGCCCGGCTCTGGCCCGGCCTCACTCCCCGCCGCCCGGTCGCCTCATGCAAGCGGCGAGCAGCAGCCTCCGGCCGCCTCCGGCCCCTCCGCCGCCGCCCACTCCATGCTGCCCAAGACGGTGGTTCCGACCTCTCTCTCCCTCCGGCGGCTCCGAGGAGGAGGAGGAGGAGGAAGAAGGAGGAGGGACCGGGACTCACAGGATCCGCTTTCTCCTGCTCCAGCTGCTGCGCGGGAGGAGGAGGGGGGACGACTCTTTAAGCCGCGGCTGGCTCCGGTTCAGCACCTCGGCCGGGGACAGCGACACGGTTGCCGGCGGGAGCCGCCCCCGCGCCCGCAGCCTTGCGGGGCCCCGCTGCCAGCCGGAGCGCACGCTGCCGGCGGGACCCCGCGCTGCCTGCCCCGCCGCACCGTCCTCACCCACGTGTTGCGGCCCCTCGGTGAGCCGGGCCCCTCGCTCCCGGCGGCCGCGGGCTCTTCGCCGCCGAGCCCGAGGAAGGGGTGCGGCTCCCGTGTCGCCGCCACCGCCCCTCGTCTCCGCCCCCCGGCTTCGCTGCTGAAGCTTCGGGGGCACGGGGAGGAGTAGAGGTGTGGGAGGGAGGGGGTGGGAGGAAGAGCCGCAAACCGCCTGCACTTCTGGACCTGCTGCTGCAGTGCTAAAGTAGATCCGCTTGGGAGGGTTAAATCAGCGCAGGGCTCCGAAAAAAAATGGGCCTCCAGCCAGGTCTGGTGCCGTCTGTGTGTTGCTGCAGTGTATTTGACGACCTCTTTCTTGGAGACCTGCCCCTCTGCTCCCTCCGAGACTCATCCTTGCTGCAGCACCGGCCCTTTGCCCAAGCTCTGCGGACCCCCTGCCCTGCTTCCACCTTCCTTCTCCTCAGCTCCCTCTTGCCCTTGCTGCAGCCACCATGCCCCGAGAGCAGCTCAATATAATTCTGTAAGTCACACCCACAAATTATGATCACTGAAGGTGGGCTTCAGTTTCTCATCCAATACAATAAACAGCCTCAAGGTGATCTAGTGCAGCTGGAGAGAGGATGGAGAAATACAACACAATGTGGTTTCCAGTTACAGTTTTTATTTCCTCTACCCTTGTGATGGAGGAATGACAAAAAACAGGGCCCTGAAATTGAACAAACTCAGCAGCGGGGATGAAGGTGCTGCAGAGCTGCAATGACTTTAAGCCAAATACCACAAATCCCAGCAAAAATAACAAATTTAAGCAGTAATCAATAGTCAACATCTAAGTCACTAAGCTGACATAGTCAAACCACAGGGCATAGTTCTTGAGGTGCAACTATGATCTGTCTACTACCCAGTGCAGAAACTGCTTCTCTGCTGGTATTTCTTTCCCTGTTGTATTGTTGTTATTTTGGGTTTGTCTGTTGTTATTTTGGTTTTTTTCTTGCTTATCCCACAAAGTCTTCTGGAATGCCCAGTAAATCCTCTCTGGATTGGTCTTGTCTAACAAGGGGAAGGGATTACACCAAATACAGATATATCTCTTTCATTGTCCTTTGTGGGCCTGGGCACTCCTCACCATGACTTTTGAGAGCAAAACCTTACACTATAAATCCCCAAAGGTTTTACTGTAACATACCTGATGCACAAATGCCAGGGAACAACCGTTCTAATTGTGGAGGGGGCTTGAACTAGATGATCTCCAGAGGTGCCTTCCAACCCCTAACATTCTGTGATTCTGACTCAGCACTACTAAGAACATTTACCTGTCCATTGGTTTTTGTCAGTAACCACCATTTTCAAGAGAGACAATATTAAGAGCGGTATTACCTCATTTGCATTTTGGCTGATGAGTTCAGTTCATTTACTTCTCAGCCCCTTTTTGGTGGTGCAAATGTTTGCCATCATATTTATTCTACTGTGTCCAGTAACCCAGTGTCTGCAAATACTGTTGTGGAAACACCCAACCCTATTTAGCTTTTTTTATGTAGGATAAATGTAGGTCTGTGCAGACCAAGAAGGGTAGATAGGGATGCCAAATGCCTAGAACATCTGGAAGATTGCCCATTTCATCCAGTTATCCACACAGGAGCCAAACACTTAAAAGAGAATAAATAATCAGCTTCCATTTTTTTGCTATCTACACACCTTCAGGATCAGAATATTCACAGATTTAGAACAAAATGCCTCAGACTCACAAAAAAAAAAATCCACCCAAAACGCAACACCCTGCTAAAAGCTATTAAAAAAAATTAAAAAAGCTATAGCAGCATTATACATACGAACTATGTGGCCGTGTGTCAAAACTACTTGCAGTCATCATGTAAAATAGAAGCCTGAAGGGTCACACCCTGAGTTTTCTAGACAATTGCATAGTGGTTTCATTCAGATATTCCACAGATCATCTCTGCACCGCACTTCCGATGTGTACAGCCACAAAATTCTCTACCAAACACACAGCACACCAACAAAAGGCCAAAGGCCACAACAACACTGGCAACAACTAACACCCTGCCTTAAAGAATGTGTTGGTCGAGACTCTCCTGGAAAAACCCAGTGCCCATACTAAGAGGAGATGGAAAAATAAAACACTCTTCTCTGCAGACAGTGGCTTTCCAGCTACAAGTTTATTTTACTTACAGTGTGTGAATGAAATGCACGAATGACACATGCAGGGTTTTTTAACATGGGTGAGGAATCTTTCACACTGTTCCTAGTCTCCAATGAATTACTTGTGATAGACATTCAGGCTCTGCTCTAGCATATTCCAACTGGGCCCCACAGCAAGGAAGGGCACATGAGAGCTCAAACCCTGGCCCACCTCATAATTTACATGCTACCTAGGTCTATCTCTCCACATCTAAGACTGTGCACATCCCAAGCTTTGCAATACACCACAGAATGCAAAACTGAACACAGATAACTACATACAGAGTTAACTGAACCATTCCAGAACACATACCATAACATTTTCCTTCCCATCAAATATGTTTCTAAACCTCACAGGTTCTTCAATTTTTTTTCTCCTAATTTCAGAATTGTAAGACCCAGGATTGTCTGGCTTCTCACCTTTTTGAAGTTTTATGGCACCAATAAAAAAGGTACCCTGACTTTCATTTTACAAATTGATATTGTAGCTTGGCTTATTTACAGTAGCACTGTACAAATATAACAGTCTTTCTCAAAATGTCAGTTTTATATAGTTTAGCTGACTACACAGTTTTTAAGTGAAATACTGAAACAATTTCTGTTTTGTTTAGATGTTCCCTGAGCACCTTTAAATCTATATAACATTCATTGATGGGCACAATAATTTTAGTTATTTCCTTCAGCTTCAGTGAGAATGCTGAGTCAGTCCTGCAGGCCTCGATTTTTAATTCAAGAAAAGCTTCCATTGAGAAAACACTTCAGGATCTGGTCTGTAGTAATATTGATTTTTCTACTGAAAGGAAAAAAATAATAAAACAGAAAAAATATAATTTCAGTTCTGATTGACCTGAGGCTTCAGGGCTTTATAGTTTCCACCTCCCCAATATTTTGTTTTCCAATAATTTATTTAAATTTCATTTAAGCACCAAGTTTTGAAACACCTTCAATTAAAAATGCACAAAATAAAACTGAGTTCGGATCAGTGCACATAAGCAAGAGAATCAGAATCCATCCCTGCAGCAAAACCAGCTGATAAAACACACCAGCCCCAAACATCCATTTGCTGATAAACCTGATAACCCCTGAAGAGATTGGATACTACCTGCACACATTATCTATACACACAGGCCCATCTTAATTACTTGGTTAAATTAGATGGCACAAGTCCTTTAGCATGAGTACAAACATATGGGTGTAGCAAAGTATGCACTGATTTTATCAAGTCCTGCAGAAGAAAATTAAACATATACCAAGACAATAATACACTGACATATACCTATGCCAAAGGTTGAAGGAACATACCTATTTTAGTATGTAAAGTCCTCACATCCCTGTGAAAACCTTCCTTGAAACACTTCTACATATAGATATGCCTGAATTAATAGCGATGTAGCCCACAGAAATATTTCTGTTGTGGTGATTTCACTCAGGATTGATACAATTGTACACAGATAAAGGTCTGTAGGTATTTAGGGCTGTGAAAAGTTCATCTGTTTAAAATCACACCGCTACAAGTAATGTTTTTATATAACATTGTAACTAGAAGCACTTAGATTTGTTTAAACAACAATAAATCTGTATTCAACTGGCTTCACCGCAGAACACAGTGCAGAGTCCTTCCTCTGGCTATTTCTGAGTCTCACACACCAAAAGGAGAGAGAAAGACACAGGAGAAAACAGGAAGATGTGAAAATACAACATGTTAACTGAAGAGCCTCAATCTATTTTGACACATTTAAAGACATTTTGCTTCTCTGTAAAGAATTTAATCTTCAGTAACCCACATCCCTTAAACACAATATCCAGCCCCTCCATGTCATGATGTAGCTCCTCTCTGAACTTGTGGGAAATCACTGGCTGAAAGGGTCAGGCTCTAAATTTTTGCCTATAACCTTGTTGGCATGTAGGGGTTCAGCAACAATGAGATTGCTTGTACACCAGATAAATGCATGTACAGATTCTGCTTATCAATAGAACAATGTGCAAAAATATAGACACAAGTCTAGAGAATCCATACAGTTTTGCCACTAACGACAGGTAAGCAGTGTTCTCTAGGAAAAGATAGATTTTTCTCTAGGTGCCTGTTTGCATGTGGTGCCTACAATTTGTTTGCCTAACTTCAAATTAAATCAAGTGCAGAGGAAAGGAAAATCCATCAGTCACAGGCCAGATTACAACCGCAGTATAAAACAACACAAACTGTAAGGAAATTACTTCAATTTGTGGTGTTTGTTATACACAGGTTGTTTGTTTTTTTTTCCCAGTGAGAAGATGGACTGTAGCACCATCTTCCAGCTCCTTGGTATTCATGAGATCTATGAAATCATCATACGACATCATAATAATGTCAGGGAATGTTCACACTACTTCTTCAACATAACCCCACCTTTCACTTCACTCTCTTGGGATTCCTGTGCTCTTGTGCACTCTACTTACTTCAGTCATGCCACCCTCTCCACTCTTCTCTGAAACAGAGAATGTATAGGATTGTTTCTGGTGACTTCCCATGTCTCAAGTACTATCCAATCAGGAAAATACTACCTCAAAATGGTAAATGATAACATAAAAGCAAAAGTGAAATTGATTCATACCCTGCAGTGGCTCCCAGCCTGACAAGCCTTCATCAGTCTTGATTTTGCAATCTGAGTTCAGGGATCCCAAAAAGTGAGAGAGTAGATTCTGCAGGTGAAACAGAGCCACTGAGAAACCTCTTAAACAGAACCCTGCAGTTGAAGCAGATCTCTCTTGCTGTGTATGGTCTGAATTCTCTGCATGGAATATTCTGGGGACATCGGATTCTCCCTTTTCCTAAAAATACTGCAAAATGCTTCCCTGAGGTAATGGAAATGTCTTTTCTACATATTGAAATAGATAGGCCTGGTGCCAAATTGTTCAGTTGGATTGGTTCTGGTTTTCATATCTTCCCCTAAATCCATTTTTCATATTGGTATGAATCTAACTGATGAGATTTATTTTTTTTTCCTATCACAGACTTCTGAAGTCAGACTATTTAGAACATTGCTGTTATGGGAACCAAGGCTGCTAAACAGCCAGAAGAAATCCTGTTTGCATTTAGGTCACAATGTCTTTGCAGTTATTCTAGAAAACAGCATGTGAAGAAAAAGAGGTGGAGGGTTTGGGTATAGAGAGGTATCTGTGTTGTAAATCTGAATTCAGACAAAGATACATAGAAAATACATTTCTTCTCCTGTTTTCCAGTATACATTTAATTATTTCTCACTTCTAGTCTAGAATTTAAGGATGGATATCTCTCTGACTCATTGTTTGTCTTCTGTTGCATTTTTATGATGACTTAAATATCCTTCCAATAATTTATTGACCATAATGTCACATACTGAGCCATTCTAAATGGAAGGACATTAGCAACTTGGACCCTGGCAAAATAACTTTCACCTTTCTAAAGTCACCACAAAGTTTGCAAGTGCCACTTCTACTGCCAGATCTTTTCATGAAGGTTTTGGTTGCTGTGTTTTCCTTTTCACCATTGTCTCTCTTCAGAGACACAGTCTCTTGGTCACTCTTCTATGCAGGCTGTGACCCATCAGCTCATAGAATCATAGAATCATCATAGAATGGGACAGATTTCTACTTTCACAGCATGAGTCTCCCCCATTTAATGCTGACTGTACCAGAACTTGATGACACAGTGTCATAGGCATAACCAGTATCATTACATCCACAATAGCACCAGCAATACCACCTTTTATTCCTTGCAATGTTGAAATAATATTTTTTTTTCTTTCCTATTGATTATGTTTGTTTTGGGTTTGGTTTTTGTTTGTTTTGGTTTAGGTTTTTTTAATACATAAACATGGATCTCTATGGTTTTGGTTTAATTTTACATGTCACCTTTTTCCTAACCACAAAATAATTATTAGATAGTCCTTGACTTGTGTTTTGGGGACCCCCATTCATACCTGTACATGAAGCATTTATTCCATATTATACTCGTGTTCAGGTATTTTGTTAACTTTACACTTCCTATGAGATAATCTGAAACATAAAGGGTCTATTTAGGATGAGAGGTGATGGTAGCAGGTGAAACAGGAAGTTCCACCTCTACATGAGGAAAACCTTCTTCACTGTGAGAGTGACAGAGCCTGGAGTAGGCTGCCCAGAGATGGTTTGGAGTCTCCTTCTCTAGAAACTTTCAAGACCTGACAGGATCTGTTCCTGTGTGTCCTGGCCTGGGTGATCCTGCTCTGGCTGGGGGGTTGGACTCAATCTCCAGAGGTCCCTTCCAACCCCCACCATTCTATGATTCTATTTTCTATCTTTGTCTTGAAACCAGTTTTTCTGGAAGACTTCCTAACTTGTCCAATGTCATGCATATATCTGCCTGTAAGTCATATTTCTGACAAATAGGTACCTTCTGGCACAAAGTTACTTAAAAGATTGCTTTATTTATCCTATTAAACAAGATCTTCTACTATACTTAGCTGGTCCTATATGTTCAGGTCTCTACTAACATCCCTGAGTTCTCCTAAATGGATAACAAAGTTGGTCTGTCAGCTCTAAATCTGCCAGCGTTGTCTTATGTATAGTCTGATTCTTAAAGCCATTCTTTTCTTCTTTTCCTTTTTATTCTCCTGCTTAACTATTTGTTCCATACATGTTGGGTTTCTATTACTAGCCACAACTTAACTTCAATTTCCTGTCTTTTATTTATAACATCCTTCTTTTTTCTCATTTTGGTTTCTACACTTTTCTCTAGCTTGTCTCTTTCTACTGAATAACCTCTTCTTTTCCATCTTCTACCTCAAGTGCATTCAGTTATTTTCTACTTCATTTTTAGTCAGTCCTTCTAGCTCTTTCACTTTTGCCTGGTTCATCCATTCACATCCTCTCTTTATGTTGATTTTCCACATTTCTTTCCCCTCAACATCCAAGGACATTTACATTTGTCCTTCTGGATATACAAGAAATCTACCGTGTTCCAAAATGATGCTGATAAGGGATGCTGATGTCTCTTTTTCCCTTCATTTCTGTCTATTCACCTCAGATAAAGTAGGAAGCAAAGCACCAAACAGTGGCACAGAACCAATGGAAATAGAGACCTAGGTATAAAATTAGATAGTGAGAATCAAAAGCACAGGCAAGGAGTAATATGAGGAACAGTCACCTTCTTCACTGCCCAGAAAGACTGACAGCAGGTTCTTTAAGAGACAAAAGAGGTCAGGTTTGCATTATAGAAGACTATACAAATACCCAAGGAATGCAAATTCACTCTCTGGAAAATATATACTGAGTTACATCTATTAACTTTATTTCTGCTCCCTGCTTACTCCTCAGTGTCTCTTAGAAGTGAACCACCTAAATCTGAAACTACCTACTTTGGATTCTAAGGCTGTCTTTGAGCATGGTAGAAGTATTGACTGCCAATGCCCTAACTACAACCTGCACATCTTGCGCCAGATCAGATTTTGCTTTTTGGAAAGTCGGTGCTTTCTCCTCCTTCATTTGCACTTTTCTTTCTTGTTCTACTGCCCACCTAATGACTTTTCAAGGTTTGTTGCATTGTGTAACATTATTGCCACGAATTCTCTTAATTCATCAAAGTACATCAAGTTAGAAAATCATAGAATCACAGAATTGTTTCAGTTGGAAAAGACCTTTAAGAGCATCAAGTTCAACTATTAACCTAATGCCACGAAATCACGTCCCCAAGCACCTCATCAATATGTCTTTTAAATACCTCCAGGGATGGTGCTACTCTACTGAGCTGTACAGAGCTGCCCTAAATTTCAGAAAGTTCTCAAATTAATAGGACAAATTATACTTAATCAGAGTTAAAAGGGTGTAGATGACTTTCATTCTCAAGGTTACATTTTAGGAGTAATTGCTTAATTGCTGTTTTCTCAAAGCGGGGGAAAGTCAATGTCATATTTTCCAGGAAATTAAGCTGTTAGAGCAATGCTTCTTAAAACATGGAAGTGTGGTATATTACTCCCTCTGCCTCTGACTGTTGCATTCAGACACGATTCCCAAGTTTTCTGCAGCCAAAAGCTCAACCACCACTATGGTACTGTCTCCAAGCCATTGTAGGCAGAACTGTCTAGATATTGTGGAAGTTCTCTGCTGTAGGATGGATGAGCAACCAAAGCAGCAATGAAGCTGTTGTTCTGGGCTTCCAGAGTTCACCACAACAACCATGGGTTTGGTACAGGTTGTATTCAGCATATCTGTCATGACAGAAGAGCCAGATACAGTGCGGAATGAACCACATGTGGTTCTAGCCTTTCATGGTGTTCTCAGGACTAGTCACTGCTTAGACTTGCAATTCTCTGTATGATGGGAAGTATGAAACTTCCTTCCAAGAGCAAATGATTGAGGAGAACCTCCATCATGGAATCTACCCCTATTTTAACACAAATGGGAAAGACTTTGCTCAGCACATGGACAAAAACCTAAGAACCCTCTAACCACCCTTGTGGTTACACTTTCAGCTGCTGGTCTTTGCCTTCAGTTCTGATACCTGTAGCATGAAATCAAGTACACAGCTAGAAAATGAAAACTCTTTGACTATCTTAAAGCACAGCTGAGAGACATAAAGGAGGCAGGAGTGGATTAGAGCATGGACCCCATAAAACATACTGTGATGACTTTTTTATGAGACCAGTATGCTGCTCCCAGCTTCCCATGTTTCAAGTGTCTGCACAGGAATAACTGAGCAGGGAAAATAGGGCAGGAAAATATTTTTTGGTCTCCTAATTCTCAGCAGGCATTTCTGAGCTTAGAAGATTTTTACCTCAAATCCTATTACAAAAAAATCCATCTGCCCAAACTGTGCTGTGCTTGGACTATTTTTAACCTATAACCACATATATGCTGGGCAAAATGTTAATACTGCAGATTCTGCTGATATTATCTGACCTCAGGACAAGTCCCATTGATTTTCTTACTCAGCAGAACCAGGAACAGCATTCGACCCTGACTTACACTGACAATGATTTTGTTTTATATTTGTGTTTCTCTTCAGGGTCCTGGCACACAGTGGGATCTCACCACCCTCCTTGCCCCCTAGCTGTCTCCTAAATTGACATGCAAAAGCTTGTTCATTTTTCTCTCTTGACTTGTAATCTATGTTCCAGCCATTTTATTCTCTTTACTGTACTTCTACAATTTCAGTGGTATTTTCCTTTTAATAAAGTTATCAGAACAGCACAAAGAATTGGAATCTAACTGTTCACTTAGAAGTAGTACCTGACAATGTGCCAAAAGATTGCCTACCAGTAATTCTATGCAAAGGGAAGAAAAAAAAAAAAAACCAGACAAAAAAACCCTAATTTTGCTTTCTCACTTCTTGCAAATACTTTATCAATAGTTTCAGTTCATTACTCATAAAATAATAGGATTTTCCTTTCTGTAATCCACTATACTTGTACATATTTATGATCTTTCTTTTCACATGCAGAGATTTGCAAAAAATATAAAAAAAATTAAGATTAGTATGAAGGAAGCTTGAATACAAGTCTGTGCATGTGTGAAAGAAAATGCAAGATAAGGAATAAGAGGAAAAGTATGCACTAATTGGTATAGAGCACCCTATATGGTGATTTAATCCAAAAGAATAAAGAGGAACAAAATTACCTAAAATAAGGTGTCAGGAAGATGGAGAAGAGAACTGAAAAAGAAGTACAAGAGAACCATGGCATTAAAGAATTTTACCTAAGACTGTTCACCTTGGAAAAGAGAAGGCTCTGGGAGACATTACTGCAGCCTTTCAATACTTAAAGGGGCTTGTCAGAAAGATGGGGAGAGACATTTTAGCAGGACCTGATGTGACAGAACAAGGTCCTGCTAAAATGTGGAACTGTAATGGTTTTGAACTAAAAGAGGGAGATTTAGACAGGAGAGAAGGACATTTTTCAAGCTAAGAGTGGCAAGACCCTGGCTCAGGTTTTTCAGAGCAGTGGTTGATGCCCCACCCCGGAGACATTCCAGGTGAGGTTGGATGGGGCTCTGAGCAACCTACTCTAGTTGCAGATGTCCTTGATCTCTGCAGGGGGTTAGACAAAATGACCTTTTAAACGTCTCTTTCAACCCAAACCATTCCATTATTCTATTAAGTCTTACAAAGGAATGAAATAAAAATAAGGACACAAAAGATGCCAAGAAGCACTGATTCCTAAAGGGAATTAATGACAAGTCCCAGATCAGTCTATTATCACCAATGAATGAGAACCTTTGAGCCATGATAGCCAGTGTTTCTTGTATTCTGCATTGCACAGAAGTAATGATCCTGGCCACCCATAACCATCAGGTACATGGGGTAGTGACTGTGAGTGAGAGAAAAAGTGAGAGTGGGAAGTTTAGAGATTTTGCAGAAAATCACTTTTCCCTTCCTCAAGATCTTGCATTCAGGTCTGTTATACTAATTGCCTACAGAACAATTCTAGATTCTACTGTGTGAGACAGTATTTGTACACAAGGTCAGACCCTTAAAGGGTAAGTTTTCAGTCAAAAAGGATGAGACATAGCAATAGCCAGAAGTTAGGCTGGAGGGACCACAGGAGGGATCAAAAAAAAAAAAACAAAAACACCCCAAAAAAACACCCCAATCACAGAAACAAAACAACACAGACAACACTATGTGGAAGTGCCCCATGAAGAAGTAGCAGCAATAAGTTTTGCAACCTAGAGAGACTTTAAGAAAGGCTTGAGGGTACAGTCATATTAACTTCCTTCTCCAAATTCACATCCCCACCTACATCAGACATCAGCACCAACTCCTGCATCCTTCTTCCCATCTCCTCACAGCCTCTGGCACTTGCTGCTTCTATTGCTGCTGGGGAACAGGACTAGCTCCAGGTAGCTGGAGGGATTGTAAGGAACAGAGCAGGAGGGAAATAAGATGGGAACAGTCAGCAGCATCTCAACTCACTGCCTGGATGGGAACAGCGGCAGAGAATGGTGCATAGACCTTAGAAACTACAAGAACTGTAACAACACAGTAAAACAGTATTAAAAAAGGATTTCACAGCATGGCATGAAAAAAACCATCCTGTGCTGTACAGGCTGACAGGCACAACTCTGGGTAATAAAGTGGTCAAGTTACTAAGAAATTGAGAGAAAGCCACTGACCACATTGTCCCATTTCAGGGCCTGTATGCCCAGCTTCAGCACTGGTGAGACAGCTCTGCTTATTATACACCAGTGCAGCAAGTTCACCTCTGATTTGCAGCACATAAAACTGACAAGGGGAAGCAAATAAAAGGGAAGAGGTAATGTATGTGATGGGCGAGATTATGACCAGAAGCCCAGAGGAAAGACTCAGGAGCAACAGCTCTCATGCAGTAACAAGAAAGGGAAAAAAGTTCACTAGAGCTAAGTTGAGACTTTAGAAAATGGGACGAGACAAATACAAGATGATGACAGAAGCAGGTGATAACGTTGTAAAAGCAAGAAGCCATGAGAATTGTGTTCTGTTCACTGTTACACCAAGGGCTTAATGGC
The DNA here is from genome assembly GCA_024611195.1 of Ceyx melanurus. Lineage (NCBI taxonomy): Eukaryota > Metazoa > Chordata > Aves > Coraciiformes > Alcedinidae > Ceyx > Ceyx melanurus. The sequence goes on along the minus strand of JANHGL010000001.1, from coordinate 16,265 downwards.
TCCTGGCAAGTCTCTTCATTGGTTCCTAAGATGTCAGCAATATCTGGGCTCTGATGGCTGCTGCAAGGTATAAAGCACTGGTGTAAAGGACACTTGGATATTCTCAAGGAAGAAGGTACATATACATATGTATAATTTATTATTTGTAATGGATGCTGAAGGGAGAGAACTTTCTCTTTTTTAATTCTACATTATACAAATCTGTTTTCAAACTTCTCCAGAATACTTAAAACCTCAGCAACATGAAATAATTGTTTTTAATTTAGTAACAGTTCAATATTCCTTTCCTTGAGCATAAGAGTTCTTACTCAATAGGTCAGAATGGTCGACCCAATACTTTCCTTTAAAAGCTGATTATTAACACTAGTTAGTACCATAGTATTAATGGAGATTTACCTTATGCATTTTGTATGAATCATACGCGTGAAAAAATAACTCTTTGGTATTGAGGGAAACCCACATTGTATGTACCTCTTCCTGCAACAGCAGGCAACAGTTCTCTGATGCAAAGAGTGGGGTATCCTGCCTTGTCCTCAGTTGTTCTTCCAGAAGGGCACAAATCTCCCACAGATCATATCTGCCAACCTTATGGGGATGTATCTGTTATTCCCAGTATACCACAAAGGACACTAGACTCACAGCTTTTAACAGCTCAACTGAGCTCAGTGTATTTTTCCATCCTTGAAGAAAGAAACCACAGCAATACATATGAGATTCTGAGTGATAAGCAGTGATGATGGTATCAAATGTACCCAATGAAATCAATCCTCCCTCTTTGTACTAATCAAAATATTGTCCTCCACAACTAGATAGACTTGTAATTTCTCATCATGTTTCTTCTCATTTAATATTCTTTCTTAACTGTCTTCTTTGGAGACAGAGTTCCAGATTGAGCATTTGGAATACAAACTATTACTGGTCACATGGTTAGAAAAAAAACTAAATGGTATCAAGCAGACGCACCAGTGTTCCCCCTGGGTTTCTTTATCCCACTAAACAGTGGCTGCAGGCACAAAGTTTAGATGCCTTCAAGTCCTGTCCACCTAGAAGGCCATATCCCCCCAAACCATTATCTCAGTGGTCAGGGGAGGCATTTCTGTGGAAACAGAGACAGTCTCCAGTCAACAAAGTCAAGGTTGATGAGATCAAAAATGGTGGCCTCATTCTGTATCCTGGAAAGGACAAAAGTAAGAACAGGAGATTGGGTCCAGACCCTCTCTCAGGGGCTTGTATATTTTAAGTCAGAGTATAATCTAAAACCCTTCCCTTTTTTGGCTGGCAGGGACAGAAGGTCACTAGTGAAAACCCCTCCCTGGATTCAGCTTTCTGGGATCACACATTCACAGATTCCTCAACATCAGGCATGGTCCCTCTGCTGCTCAGCACCGTTGCCCAGCACATGACCCTCTGAACCACCCCACAGGTCCTCTATTCTCTGGCATGCTCACTGCAAACACACAGTACTCCCATTTATCCAATACATACCCTTCACTCATGGACCCCCCCTGGAGATCATGGGCTCCTGCCTGCCCAGATTCAAGGCTCCTGAAGGAGCCTTGAAAAAAGAACTTCCACCTTGAAGTTTGCTATTTAATACACACGCACACCTCTCATACACCCACTTGGGGATGATATGGGAGACACATCCCACAGCAGACATCAGCAGGCACAGGGACTGGGACATTCTGTCCACTCCAGCCATGCATGCTGAGCCACTCACTCATGACAGTCCCACAGTAAGCTGGTTTCTGAGGGACACGCCATTCCCACCCCACTACCCAAGACCAACACCCCCACTCACTTCAGCTGCTGACATTTCAAGACAGGGGCATCTCAACACTCCTCTGACTCTAGTAACTGGCACCCAGTCCACCCACACTGGTTTCCTTCAGTAGCCAACTCTCCAGGTACAAAGTTTGTAGGGCCTGTCAAGATCCAGGGGGCTAAGACCCCTCCTGCCACTGATGCTCAAACCTCAGGTTTACATCCTCATCAGCTGCCAAGTTCCAGTTTGTCTGTTGTTCCTTGACAGCCTATCAGTTAATGGGACTGACTTGATTCATTTCTGTGACCGTATTTGTTACATTTCCCGGTCAGGTTTTATGTCTGCACGTTTGCCAACCACCCCTTCCTTCATCCCAATCTGGCAAGGCCTTTAGTCATGTCATTTTATAGGAAAAACCAAACGCTCTTGACACTCCACATATGCTTACCAATTAGAGTGATTGACCAGGTTTGTTCATATCACTACCTCCCTTATCATTTGTCCATCAAATTTTGTTGCTGTATGTTCTTGTTTAGGGTTGGTTTGACCAGATGCCTTAAGGAAGCAGACACTCTCCTTCCACAAACCATTCCACATTGCACTGGAATCCTCCAGACTGTATACTCCTTCCCATATGACCTGCCAGCCTTCAACAGCAACTGTCTTTTATGTTTCTATATTCAACAAATCATACTTGTACTTTTCCTATGGTGACATTTCATAAAGATCTACTTTAGAAAAACCTGTCTGGACAGTTTCTCCTCTAGTACAAGTCTGTGAAACTTAAGGCCAGTTCCTTTTCTCTCTGCTCACTGTCACTGTCTCTAGCTTCTCTGGTAGTGACATGTGGCACTTGAGAGTGGTCTTCAGTGATGTCCAAATCAATGGTCCTTCTTCTAAATTTCTACATACAACTCAGACCTTTGCAGCTAGACTATTAAATCTTTCTAATGCCTCCTTCCTTCTATTCCATAAGACAACATATGTAGCAACTCTCCAAATACAAATGCCACTCTTAATTTGACAAAATCTTAATAGGATTTAGATTCTCATGTGTAATTTTTTTTCACCTGTTCCACATCTTTCTTTCCTCCTTTTAGCAGTTTCTTTGTTAGCATCTCCATGTCAACTTCCCAGCTTTCTCTATTCCTCCTGCCAATTCTCATCTGACACCCTGAAATGCATAATATTCACCAACACTCAGTTTATATTTGGTACTTCACTTTGGAGTGTCTCGATATACTTCATAAATGAGAAGACAGCATGATTGATAGAAATTTATAATGGGAAAGTGTCTCACAAGGACAGAAGGGCACATCAGGATCATGCAGGAGAACCAAGAAGAGATTCTGTGTGTCTCTTACCACACAGTTCAGTGCTCATGGGATCGCTTGGTCTCCTCTGGTGCAATTCATTTCTACACCTTCTGCATTGAAACTAGGGAGGGACCCTCCTCTTCCCTGAACCCTGGTCCTGGACTGGACATTGTTTTTTCTTTGCTTCCAGTCTTCATGTTCTCATCTCCAACCCCAGCCCCAATTTTGGTCTGGGCCACAATCATAAAACTGCAATTATAGGAAGGTCCTGACAGCTCTTGGCTGAAGCAGAGCTTTGTGCTGGCAGGACTCAGAGGGAACTGAGCTTTCCAGCTCTTACAAGTATCTACTGAGTATAGTGAACAAGAATTTCTCAAAAGCTTGTAACTCAGCCAACCTTAGCAGATCTTAATGGCTATCAAACATCACACAAAGACCACTTCATAACAAATCTTTTTCCAAGATAAACCTCAGCAAGACTTCAGGAAAGATCAGTCCATTTTTTATTATAAGTGAAAAGAATATTTTTCACTACTCTTAGTCTGGGGAATGACCAAGATGTTGAGTCAGATTTTCCTAACCAGCAAACTAACAGAGTTCTCTTCAGATGGCACATTGACCTATCCTTAGGTTTAAACAAAATATTTCCCCATATAAACAATATAGATCTGCTACTAGAAGCAAATTCAGTTTGAAGACAGGATGTTACTATACACAGTAATCACTACCGTCCAGTTTCTCTCTGTGCAAGTATTTTCAAAAACATTAATTTTAGAAGAATTAATAATATCATGTATTTTTAATGCAATAAGTGACTCAATACTACTTAGAATAGTAACTAAAAAATGTTTTTCAGGCAGAGCACTTATATATAAAATTATTCCAGCTTTACTGGAAACCAGGCTTGAGCATTAACAGTAGCCAAATATATACTCGGAACAGTCAAATTGTACATTTAGCATCATGGCTGCTAAAAGGGATAATTCTGCTACTTCTCTGGAGGTCACTGGAAGACCTTGGTATAGAGTGATGAAACACATTATGAGAGAATGTAATATATTCAGGAATTTTAATATGTTTTAGATGGGCATGTTATGGAGGCTTTCCAGAGCGCACACAAAAAGCGCTTATGCACAGACTATGATTTATTTAGACATAATGTTGTGGAGGTTTTTTTTGGTTGGTTAGTGGTTGTAAGTCACAGGTCTAGGTAGGTTGGGATTTATTTTGAAGTATTAACAATGATTTCCAGTAAACTCAATCTTACATTGTCAGAATGATACTTAATCTAAGTGAACTAGGGAAAAAACAAACAAACAAACAAACAAACAAAAAAAAAACCCCACAATAAAACCAAACAAATAAACAAACAAAAAAAACCCACAAAAAAAAAACTTCTATATGTTTATTTTTCTTGTATTTTTAATCTAGTATTTTTAATCTGGTAGACATCTCTACCCTATTAATTTATCTTCCTCTTTAGCACTGTTTTCAACAGTTCACAAAATGTCATCCAGGATAAGCAAAAAAAAAAAAAAAATTAACAAAACATAACCTTTCAAATGAGGCCATATGTAGAAGATTAAACTATTCAGTGTCAGTGAAAAAGATTCTGTCAGTGAAACAGATTACAGATTTTGTGTGGAATCCCTTTCTATCAACTTTACTTGGGTGCCAGAGCTACCAATAGCTTGAAGACAGAGTAATTCCACAGCAGAAAGAGTAGAAATTTGAAAGGTCAAAGTAGGATTTGAGCTACAAATTCTTATATAGCACACCACAAACTAATAACCACAGTAAAGCCATTTCCACAGCTTCTCACTGAATCAGGACTCTACACTATGGAGAATCTCTCCTTTTCCCTGTTTACAGTTAACCTAAAACCCTGCACACAACCAGTGGCTGTTTCAACTTTGTCACCAGGGTCATTTATGTAATGCTGTATTAAGAATAAGACTCTAAGGAACTTCACTTTATAAGGGGAGAGAGAGAGAGAGAGAGAAGAAAATTAAAATCTTCACAATTATAACTCAGTTATATGTAGCTGAGGATAAAGATAGGATCCAGGCTTCCTATGGGAGCTGAATTATTAGCATAAATGCTTTATAGGAAAGAAAAATGGCTATTCTATTGTAGAAAAAAAAAATAATTCTTTCAATAGAGAACTCAAGATTGCAATCAGAAGTATTTTTGACAGGTTTAGATACCAAAACTTTCCCCAAGGCTTTGTATGTATGGTTTTGATCTCATGCTTGTGTGGCAAAGCAGAGCTTCCTAAAATTGTGTTACTTGGGTGTGATCACCACTGGAGTTGCAGCTGGAGACAGCTGGGTACAACCCAGCATTAGGATGCACAACAGGAAATGCCACCAGCTGTGCATTTGACAGGGAAAGAATTCAGATGTTTTGGCACAATTTTCTTATCTTTCACAGTGGGATTTAAGCATCTATTGGGAAATATACAGTAGTTTCAGAACCTCTTTAAGCACCTTAGTACAGCTTTGAAAAATGGAATGAAGCTTCATTTTTGGAGAGGCTACAACAACTTCTGTTTACATTTCACCACATTTGAAAGAATCACTGAAAAAAAAAAAAAACAGTTTGGAAAGAACCTCAAAAGTTCTCTACTTCAACCTCCCCCTCAAAGGAAGCAGGGTTAACCTGACAGGTAGATTTGAGTATGTTCAAGAACAGAGATTCACACACATCTCTGGGTCCTGTCCCTGGGTTGTGACACTTTCACAAAGGATAATTTCTTCTTCATATCCAGCAAGAAGCTGCAATTTGTAACCACTTCCTCTCTTTCTGTCACTGCAATGCCCATTAGGTTGTGTAAAACTACTGTGAATTCATGGCATTTTGATTTGCTTTGTTGTTTGGGTTTGTTTTTTTAATAGGTTTGGGGTTTTTTGTTTGTTGTTTTGGTTTTGAATTGGGGGGAGGTTGTTTGGGTTTTAGTTTTTGAGGGCTTGTTTGTTTGTTGTCTGTTTTTGTTGTGAGGGTTTTTTTGGGGGGTGGGAGGGGGATATGCCCAATCAGGTTTACCCCAAATAGTGTCTGTTTTCCAAGGACTTACATTAAAGTACATTGCCTCCATATCCTAGATGATAATACAAACAATACAAGAGAACCACTTGGTGCTGAACTATTCATACGATGGTGACTTACAGCACCAAGGCTTGATGATTCAATTCAGATTTTATCCAAAACCAGCTTGAGTGAAGAAAAAATTTTTCATGGAACAGAAGTATTGCAATTTTTTTAGTAAAGATTCTCACCAGATTAAGAGCTCCAAAATTATAACATTCTCCAGTGCAGACTTGTATTCTATAGCTATATTCTGACCATGATTAAACTGGCATCCCTCCATGTTCTGCATTAGCTTGGGTTAATTCTTCTTGTAGTTTTTCAAATAAGGTGAGATGCATTAAAGAGATTGAATGCCTTGTAGAGAAGCACGATGTTGTAAAACTGAAGACAGGAAGACGCTAATTCTAATCCCTAGACAAATATATAATAAGATTAAAACAAAGATGAAAGTGCAAATAGCAGTCCTAAACCAACAACCCAAAACCCTTTGAAGGTATTCCAGCTGGCAACTCAGATTAGACAAGTCATTTGTTCAGATGATTTTACTTCACCAGCCCAGAAAAGGTGAGACAAAGGACATAACACGTTTTTTCCACCAAATTCCCTTCCTATTAATATTATACTGAAATCAAATACCTTTGGAGTTTGATTATCTTTAATGTATTCATGATTGCCCAAACAAACAAACAAACCAATCAAAACCAACCTAAAAGTCACAAAAACATCCACAACAACGACAACAAAGCCCCAAACAAGTGAAGGATTCACTTGAAGGAATATATAGACAACAGAATTGGTAAAGGCTGTGCTCTACAAGACCAGGATTATTCAAAGAAGAAAACTGAGTCAGCAGACGGAAGCACATTTACAACAGCAAATTTTAATGACTCCTGAAATACTAGATTTTCTCAGGATGTAAACCTATTGCAGGTAATTCTAATCTGTTAGCCTGCTGTTTAAGATTATTTTCATAAATGTGGCTGAACTTCCTTTTTGTACTGGGTTTATGGAGTCCTACTAAGTTAGAAGACCAGGCTTACAGTAAAATATCTTTATGTCTTAATACTGTATGTCTGATCACAACCCTGAAAATTTAATATCATGCAATAAAAACTGCTTTAACCATAAGGATCTTGAAACAATCTCCACATAACTATACTTAGCTAGAAAGCAGAGCTATCTAAAATAGATCCCCAAGACACAATAGCTATGTAGTTCAAAACACAAAGAGCCCATTAAGCTGTAAAACTTCCTTGCTTGGCTTCTGCCCCCCCGACAAAAGAAATGGAAAAAGTTGAGAGAACAACAGTGCAGAACTTTTTGGAACCAAGAGCCTCAGGTTTTGTGAACAAAAATCATAAACATTGATTTTGCAGCCCAATCATGCAAAGATGTTTGACTTTGAGAAGGCAGGTTGTAGAGAACAAGCCAGATATTAAAAGCTACTAAATGTAGTGTCACAACTCATCAGTCTGGGAGAAGCCCAGGGACACATGGAAGAAGTGATAGATCAAAACATAAAAGTCATTCCTTTAGAGAAGAAAAATTCCAAAGAACAAAAATGTGTTTGTTTTCCATAGAGAGATCACTCAAAGACTAGAGACTACAAACCTCTTCTTTATTTATGTACCTTCTTTCTCTGATATTTCCACTTGCCATGTTTGTCACATTTGCTTTTATTCTCCAAATGCCTCTGATAGTATCAAATCTTTGAGCTGTCACCCTGCCCCTTTCTTTACCTTACAAATCTCTACCAAATACCTTAATTCCCACATGCCTGCTTGCCTCCCATTTCAGTCCTGGTGTTGGATTCTGCTGCTATTCTTTTGATTAATTGTGACTTTAAACAGTGCTTAGCAAGTTGCACTCTTAGCTTATTTCAAAGTAATGAAAGGAATTCTGCTAACTGCAATCCCCAAAATACATAGTGTGAGTACAGTTATACTGGACCACACTCAAAGCCCAGCAGCTTCTCTCCAACAAGATACAGAGGATGCATAGGCAAATAAAAAAAACATGGCACCTGTGGACCAATCATCTCCTTGTGAGACCATCCCACCTTATGACAATTAATCTGTATTTTCCTCTATTTTCAATATCTTGAGGATGATGTTGACTATTCGACAAATTACTCTGAGAGAACAGAAATTGCTATTGCCAAGGCAGAATTAAAACACTGACAGTTCAGCATCCTCAAACCCCCACTGCCTGATTTCCATTACAGACTTCTAAAAGAACTACCAAATGAAAGCATAGGATTGAGGACTGTTTTAATTTGGATTTTGTTGTGTTTTTTAGAATAAACTTGTTAAGTCTAGGGTAAAATAATCAAATTGGAGAAAAACACAAAAATCCAGCCTATGTGACCACAAGTCCACTATCCTACATGTTTGGATAACAAATTGGAGGTAGGAATAAGCGACAAATGGAATAAATGAGAAATGGGGGTACACCAAAAAGGAAGGAAAGCTCTCATAGATTTATCAAAGACAACTATTTGCTGGACTGGGCTTCAGTTCTCTTCAGTGAAAACTCAGACTAGGATTCATCTTATCTATTCTGATTTCATCAAAACATTCAATATGGTGCTACATTGAAAAGTTTAACAATGGCAGAAAATTTGGCCTATTCTAACAACAGTCTCAGAAGACACCCATATGGCACCATTCACTACAGGAATAATTTGACACATGTCACAAAAATGGATGACATCTTATAATCCAAAGTGCAGATTCCCATAAGGTACTACTTACATCAACTAGTTTCAGTTGTTTTAAAGTTACGCATCGAGTCTCAACAGCACTTGTAGACTATGCGTAAAGTCTCTCAACTCTGAAGAAAGCCAGCTCCAAAAAGGGAACAGAATGACATCTACTAAAAGGACATCGCTGGCACAATAACACATGTCTACAAAATCATAGCAAACAATTGTTGACAGGATGTCAGAGGAAGGTTTCAAAACCTTAGAGGAATAACTTTGCAATAGCAATACTGGGCACAACCTAGTGAACTTTGCAGTTAAAATAGCATTTCTTTAATTAAAATTTAATTCTTTGAATTTGAAGATTTAAGATTAAATGGTTGCTGACATAGGAAAGGACTGGACCTGATCCAAATTGTGTTTTCTTGTTCTGTGCTTTCATACAAGAATTACTACTCACATTGACCCTGCCTCAGCCCAGTCACCAGCCAATCACATCCTTCCGTGCCTGGCATTACCTTTGCCTTATGCATCTCCTATAGTTACATTAGTCTCCACATTCCTTCAGGCCCTTCGTCTCAAGCTACTCCTGCTGTCACTCTCCCTTCTGCTACCTCTAAAAATAACACTCCAAGGCAGACATCAAAAAAAAAAAAAGCGAAGTGAAAAGCAAAGTTTCAGCCCAGGCATTTGTAGCCTTTTCTGAACACAGTGTTTTGGGTTTTGCTTTTTTTTTCTTTTAACACTGGAGCCGCAGTCTTCCTTGCAAAAGGTAACTGGAGTGGTCAGAAAGAGGGAAATCTACAGTGGTTTCCCTTGCTGAATTTTCTTTGATATTACTCTTTCTAGGATTTTCTTGGCCTTACCCCAAGAGTAACTTCTGTAGCCAAGAAATCTGCCTACACAACTGAATTATTAGTGTGGGCACAAGGCTGATGGTTCTGGGCAGCTTGTTACCAACACAGACAGGAAAAAAAAAAAAGGGAAGATGCTTCACCTTTATATTGTGCTGTGTTATGGGAGGTCTTACTCACATGCCTGGTCTTTACTTGTGTGAGTAAGCCAGTGGTCTTAGCCCGCAGCAGTTCTGCCTCCATCCCAATGCAAGTGCATCCATTTTTGGCACTGGAAGCACATGCCACGTTGCGCAAAATTATTCCACTCCTGTAACATTTCAGCAAGAAACCTTCTCTGCTGCTTGGTTTTTGTCTATTTTTGGAAGTAACCTAAATATTGAATGTCAAGTCACAGAGAGGTCACTGCATTCTGAATGTAGAAATATCTCATGGGCCTTTTGCGCAGCACAATGGGCAACACAAACAAAAGAATTGCAATAGTCTCCGGCCATATCCCAATCCAAGAAGTAACCAGTAAACGACTACTGCTTACTTCAGTAATCCCACTACTGCCTTTGTCTCTAATACAGCATTGTCATGTGACATGGTTTTCATTTAGCTGTCATTTATGCTACGCTGCAGAAAGACACAGCAAAATACTAGAAGAGATACAATTACAGTTTACTATACTGCTCTTATGGCCATACATAGTTCTATTTTTAGCTCTAACCTAAATAGAGGATGTAAAAGCCCAAGAAGGACTCATGCGTCTGCATATGTAAAAATCATCCAAGTTTATCATTTAATTCAGCAGCAAAAGAAGAGCAAGAATAAAGAAGTTAAATGTAAATTTTGAAAAATTATTTTCTGGAATTTCAATTATTTTTTCTATATACATAGATCTTCCACAAACTAAATCTTGTCATTTCTTCCTCAATTAAAACAAATTAATTAAAACATCAGGGGTATTTCTGTTCTGCTTAAATTGTGATTTTGGAATGATTTTCATTGTCTTGAATTATAGCTATGGAGTTGCTCCCAGTGCCTTTTAAATATTCAATGCTTTCTTTTTTACATTTATATTCTTAGGAAGCAATACAATTATCCCTTCTCAGAAGTTTGAAGAGCAACTTATGTTTATATTTAAAGACAAAACAATCAAACACAGAACTTAAATTTTGCCTTTTACTGAAATTTATATGGGTAACCACTGAAAATTTGAAATCCTCTAATTTTAATATAAAATGAGTAAAGATATTCCTCACTAATAAAGTGATTGTGATCTTTCGGCATAAAAATAATATTTAGGTCCACAGGGATCTGGACTAAGGAATAGCTTTCAAGAGTGAGTGACTATTCTCTTTCCCACCTCAGATGACTGGAAACTGTCTGCCAAGCATCTCTTTAACATAATTATACTTTATTTTAAATCTTGGTGAATCTAAAGCACTCACAGACATGAAAGTAGAGGAAGTGCTGCTTCTGCCCACTTCTCATAATTTGAATGTGAATGCCATTTGCATTATAACTCAGTAACTTGCAACATACATAACTTCCACATATGTGTGTCTGTGAATACGTAGTTGATTCTCCGGTATACTAGCCTCTGGAATCATCAGCACCAAATTAATAACAACTGACATCCTTTTGTTTCTAAAGGTAGACAAGTTTTCACAGTCCTTGTCTCTGCTTCCCTAACTCAGCTCAATTACAACTCAGCCTTTTAACTGTCCACATAGGTGACATCTTTGGTGTCTAAGCTAAGAAAATTATATTGCCAAAGGTGACATCTGGAATTTTTATTTTGCCCCCATCAAAAGCTCCTAAGAAGGTGTCTCATGTCTCAGGTTTAAAAATTCACCTGAATGACTGAAATACAGTGATGTATAATGAGATACATTTGTGTGGTTGTCATAGCAGAGACCAGGGATATTTTTGCAGGTTTTATTATTGAAATAATAAAACTGGTCCATTGAAGCCTGAGTTTCAACACCTTGCCCAACAGGAACACAGAAATTAGTTACACCAGGTTTGGGGGGAGTGTGTGTGGGGTGTTTTATTTTTTGTTTTGGGTCTTTCTCTTTTTTTTTAATATCACCCTTGTTATAGAAGTTTTGCAATTATGGAGCTACTCTTCAGCCAAGGATGCAAATCCAAGACACAATCAGGGTTCTAACAGACACCTAAGTGAAGAGACTGCCAAAAAGGTTTTTAGGTCCCCATTACTAAGGTTCTAATTCAGCCTTCTTTTCAGATACTCAAAATAATCAATGATACTCCCAAAGTACTCCAATGCATTAGACACAAATTATTTACATACTGCCAACTGTTATTTTCCTGAATTCTATATTTTAATACTGAAAGATGCTGATGCTTCTGCTTCGAGATGTATTCCACACGCTCTACTTTGCATAGTGAGAGGCCCCTGACACGTGCAACCCTCTGTTACTACAGAGAACAGAATTTAAAACATTATGATTTGGAATAAATACTAGGAAAACTATCACAAGTCAATAAAATTGAAAATATTTCTGAAAATATCTTTCCTTCTCAGTAGTATTCATGTGAAAAGGCATTCAGAAAAGAGCCTGGGGGAAAACACACAACCCACAAACCTATTTTACCTTGCCCACAGATGAATAAAAGACAATATGGTAAACTAATTCTGAATGTAAGAAAGTAAGAGCAAATTAGGAACCATAGAATGATTTAAGTTTGAAGGAACACAGGACTGTCTTTTCTGGAATATGTGAAGACTTACTAAAAATCATCAGTTGGAAATTTGGGAGTTACAAAAGGAAGCATTATGGAGCTGAATATGTATTTGACTATCCAAAGAAATTTCTCAAGCTGCCCCTTATATAAAAGTTCAAAAACAGGCTGACTATTTACATTTATTTAAGGGTACAATAATTATTTCAAAAATGAAAATAAACATAATGGTTATGGACTTAGGGCAAACTCTAATAATTGTAAAATAGGATAAAAACAACTGGAGGAAGCAGATTATACCATGTCTGCCAAACACTGGTTCTTAATTTGCCTTGGAAACATCTAGAATAGCTCCTACCACAGAGTGGCAGCCTGCACAGAGCCAACATTGGCCAGTTACCATTATGCACACCAAGGAAATCTGCCAGGCAAAACATCTCCAAACTTTACAAAAATATAAAGACAACTCACAGCACCCATTAAAAATGTATCCGTTATTTTGCATACAGAAAAAGTGAATAAGTGACACAGCAACACCCAGTACATCAGACCTGCAGACATGGGACCTCATAGCCCTTCACTTTGATCAAAGTAAGATGTTTTCTCCTTCAAAGTCACCCATCACACCACTGAGAAAAAATCAGCTTGGTCAGAGTCTCAGAGAAGAGTTATTTTAGATTCACAAAACCTATGAACTGATTGGAAAGAGAGATGACCACTACAAACCATATTTCCTATTATATTTCCTAGGATATTGAATTCCTGCTATTTTGCCCCAGGCTTACTTTGGACATTGTAAACCAGCACCTTGGCTCAGAAAACTACTCACCCTTCAATGAAAAACATCTCAGGAATAGGAGGAGGGGTGGGGATGAAAATAATAATTATAAAAATTAATAAATCACAGGCTTCATACAGTGTATATTAGAACGACACATGGATTAGAAAATTGCACAGACACTTATCATGCCCCAACTCAACTAGCTGAAGACCACATCTTGGGTTAAAAGGCACTTAGTTTTCACTTCAATCTTTATCTTCAGTTACATCTGAAGGTTCTAAATGTTTATGGGAAAAAGTCTCTTTTGTCATCCCATAACCATATTTCACCCAAAGAGATCTTGGCTTGAGGAAAAATACAAAGATTAACCAAAGTTTCCTCCAGGTTCCATGAAATGATGCCTGCTGTACCCCAAATACCTTCAGTATCTTCTGCACTGACAGCAACCCAGTGTAGACATTAAGCCATGTACCTGAGAGAAAAAAAGTGAAATGAAGAAGTACTTACCACAAGGACAGCACTCAACCGATCACTTTGGACCTGCTGAACTTGGATGCAGGGTCCTGGCACTTGTAACCTTGAGCCGCTGGGAACGCTCCCAGCATCACCATTTGGGGTGCTGCTGTTATCAGACCCAAGACCTACAGATGCCCTGTACAAGTAGGTATGAGTCAGTTTACCCACACCAGTGACCTCCAGCATGTCTGAAGGAAGGTGGGAGCTGGGAAGCATGTGCACACTGTAGCAGTACTTTTCATACTTATCAGCTGGGCAGCAGCAGCTGCAGCAACAACAAGTCCGGCAGTGGCAGAGCCGCACAATGGCAAGAAAGAGGAGGAACGCCGCAAAGATGAAGGAGACGCAGGCAAGGGAAACAATCAAGTAGATGTTTGTAGCACTGAGCAGTGGTTGTGGCTCCCCACTGTCATCAAAATCAGGCAGAGCCTGGGGCAAGGTGTCAGCCAACAAGATGCCCACAGTCACAGTAGAGGAGAGTGGTGGATCCCCGTGGTCCCGCACCACCACAACCACCTTGTGCTTGAGGAAGTCAGTGGAACGCATGGAGCGCGTAGTGCGCAGCTCACCAGAGTGTGGTGACAAGCGGAACAGGGTGGAGTCAGAGGACTGGGCAAGGTGATAGGAAAGCCAGGCATTCTGCGCGTTGTCCTCATCGTCCGCCACCACTTTGGTCACCAGGTAGTCCTCATCAGCCAGGCGGGGCACAACTTCCACAGCTACTGAGCCATTCTGGCTGGTGGGGTACAGGATGGCTGGGGCATTGTCATTCTGGTCTGAGATGTAAACATTCACAGTTATGGCAGCACTCAAGGCTGGTGACCCATTGTCCTTGGCTTCCACCTGGAAATAGAAGCTTGTGAGCTGCTCAAAGTCAAAGGCACGTTTTGCATAGATGCTCCCATTGGCCAAGCTCACAGACAAAAAGCTGGCCAGGGGACTGCCAGCAACTGTGGAATTCCTGAGCATGTAAGTGACCCGTCCGTTCTCCCCCACATCAGGGTCAGATGCTGAGACCTGGTAGAGAAAAGCACCAAGTGGATTGTTCTCCTCCACAAACACATCAAAAGTGTCAGCAGTGAAGACAGGGGGGTTATCATTCACGTCAGAAATCTGCACCCATAGGGTCTTCTGTGTGGTGATGGGTGGAGAGCCCAGGTCTGTGGCAGTAATGGTGATGTTGTACTCACTGATCAGCTCCCGGTCCAGATGGCCATTGGTTACCAGGCTGTAGTAGTTCTCAAGGGAAGGCTTTAACTGGAACGGAAGGTTATCAGGGATCTGGCATGTTACTTTCCCATTTTCCCCAGGGTCCTTATCCAAAATACTTAGCAGAGCTATCACTGTACCAGGAACAGCATCCTCAGGAATGGGACTGGAAAGGGATGTAATTGTTATTTCTGGGCCATGATTGTTCACATCAGTGATTTCCACCAGTAGCTTAGCTGTGCTGGACATCCCAAATGCCCCATTATCCCTTGCCTCAATAAGCATCTCGAGGAGAGGTCTCTGAACAGCTAAAACGCCATTGACTGTCACCTCCCCAGTGTGCGGGTGAATTAAGAACATTCGCTGTAGATCAGCAGACGTAGTATTGCTAAACGAATACCTGACCTCTCCATTTGGACCCTCATCCAAGTCCGTGGCGTGCACTTGCACTACCAAAGTGCCACTGGGGGAGTTTTCCAAGATACTCGCCCTGTAGACTGAGTGCTCGAATTCTGGTGCATTGTCATTGGTATCCAGCACAGTCACAATGACCGGGACATCACCGGACTTTGGAGGATCCCCACCATCTTTGGCTGTAAGAATAAGTCTGTGAGTGGCTTGCTGCTCCCTGTCTAAGGCTTTTTTCAGCACCAATTCAGGATATTTACTCCCATCCCCGCGTGTCTGCATTTCCAAATGGAAATGTTCATCAGGGCTCAGAGTATAATTCTGGACACTGTTGGTACCTTCATCAAGATCTTGGGCGCTGGGGAGTGTAAACCGTGCCCCAGGTGACAGGAACTCAGGTACATTTATATGATATTCACTTGAGGGAAAGCTCGGGGAGTTGTCATTTATGTCCAAGACTTTAAATTCCATCCTGTAAAGCTCAAGAGGGTTTTCTAAGACAAGTTCATAATTCAGAAGACAGGCAGAGTTCAATTCACAAAGCTGCTCTCTGTCTATGGGCTCGTTAACAGACAAAGCCCCCGTGCTTGCATTTATATTAAAATATTGCTTACTTGAACTGGTGATCATGCGGAATTTCCGAGCTGAAAGTGTAGCTGCATCTATTCCCAAATCCTTTGCTATGTTCCCCACAGACACTCCACGCTCTGTCTCCTCGGCGATGGAATACACTACTTGCCCGTTCGCGGTGCAGCAGATAAGGCAGAAGACCATTAAGTAGACCCGCATTCTTCCTCCCCTGGCTCAGCTCCCCGCAGACCGGCTCAGCAGGAACATAATCCAGAATTGCACCAAACCCCACCAAGTTCCCAGCGCGGAGGTGGGGGGAGAGAGGAAATATGGCAATAATTTCATCAACTAGTCATCTACC